>VMDO01002555.1:0-72349 GCA_007922755.1 Pedetes capensis | reverse complement strand
TTTCAGAGAAAGCTCCCAGGTAAGTTCTGGGGAGGTGTCAGGGGGTAGAGGAGATGAGGACACAATACCACCTTTGAAATGAATGGGCTTCTTTGCCAAGAGAGACAGAAAAATGATGTGTTGACTGCCTAACAATTGTTTTAACACAATTCCAAATGACTTCCCATTTCTATCTACAAAGTGTATTCTGCAAAATTAAGTGACTAGGGTTGGAAAGGTAGAAAGTCAAAGAGAAAATACACAACTAATTGTGGACATCAGCTCCACAGTCAAACTTGGAACAAACATGCTGACCTATGCATTACCACATAGTCTCTTCCCCCCATGTCCTACAACTAATATCTCCCTCAATGCAATCTCAGTTATGTAAAAGGCTTAAGAAAAAAGAGGGCATTTTGATTAACATCTTCATTTATGGTTAATTCCTATTAAAGTGGACTAAACATCTACAAAAATCATCTGAGGAATTAAATATCAACACTTAAACCATTGGATAAACTGTCAACTTTGTTTTTCATTGCACACCATGGAAAGAATGAAACTGTCACTTGCCATTACAGAAAATCATTTAAAAAAATTTTTTTTTCTTTACATACTCAAATTAATTTAAGAAGACTGGAAGAACAAAATCTGACTTAAATGAAGGTAGAAGCCTTCTGGTGCCCATGACTAATGTGAAGAGTCTGCAAGTTCTAGCTGAGCACCACCAGAGTGCAGCCAAGTTGGAGGCTATCTCATTTCACGTTAGAATTAAAAAGCCCTATCGTGCACTGGCGGAGCCCCGCCAAGGTTACTCAATATCAAATGGCCTGCAGAAAGTCTCTGCCAGCACCAGAGACTTTAGCGGTACAGGGAATGATAGCAACCCTTATCCACAGGACCTTCAACGTAGCATTTTTATGCTGCACGGAGCGAAACACAGAGGCCACTCAAGTTACTTTATCAGGAATGAATATAGAATTGCTGAGACAGCAGACTGGCTATGCACACAAAAACAAAACAAAAAGACTGTTTAAACAATCCACAGTGCTTTGTTAAGACCTGGATCATTTGAGCCACTGTCTTCGCTAGTCTACCTTTTGTGTGTTGATTACCACATTTTAAAAAAAAGGCAAAAAGTCTCTTTACCTATCTGAATAAGCAATGATTGTTCACTTTCCTTTACTCTTGCACCTGACTTCTCTCTCACAGGCTAACTGTACTGAAGAACGCACCCTTTTCAGGGTTACCACACTCAGAGTCGTTTTCAGAAGCCATCAGTTCCAACAGGAGAAGTTAATGCCCCTTTTGTTCATAATTTCCAATCTATTAATCTCACTTTTTTTTGTCTTTGATCTTCTCTTTTGTCAAGAGGGGATTTTATCCGTTGTTTCAGTGGGTTGTGCAACTTTACCTAAGGACAAAAAATTCAAGTCTAATGAATACTAAGGGCTAGGGTTTAGCTCAGTTGGTAGAGTGCCGCTCTGCACTTTCTGAAGACCCAGGTCCGATCCCCAGCACTGCAAAAATGGGAACAGAATATGGCAGTCTACTCCTAAAACAATCCCAAAACAATCACCCATTGAAAAGTCTATGAGGGTACGACTGGATGGTACCTAAAGACAACAACAACAAGCTCTGCTTAATGTGTATGTCAACTTCCCCATTATTATCCTTTAAGGGGTTGGGATTTAGATTAGTTGGTAGAGTGCTTCTCCGTACTATCTGAGGACCCAGGTTAGATCCTCAGCACTGCAAAAATGGGAGAAGGATGGGGCAATCCACTCCCAAAGCAATCCTGAAACAATCAACCATAGAAAATCCTATGAAGGTCACTATGAGTTGGACCTGACTCAACGGCACCTAAAAACAACAATAAATACCAAACATATATATAAAATAGAAGCTTTCAAATATATTATCATTTGCCTTTGAAAACTCAGCCTAATTAAATTCACAAGCACTGAGCCACAGAGTACCAAATGAAGTCATCCTTTTCATCAAAGAACTAATAATGCCTCTGATCTTCCACCTGGCCCCTAAATCCACTGTCTTTCAACTGCACTTTCAAAGACTACTAATGGCCACCTAATGACCAATTCAGTAGCCTCTTTTTCAAACTCTTCCCATCCATGAGCACCAGGGTGACCACCTGAGCCTAGTGGACTTTCTTCTTCCCTAATTGCTCTTATTGCTTCTCCATCCCAGGTCCTCTAAAATAAAGGCTTCTGGGTCAATATCCTCTCCCCTTTGCCCCTTGTTCTCTCCATCCCCACTCTCATCACTCCTACAGCCTCAGCAGTTGTTCCTTAGCTTTGACTCAGACCCTTTTCTTGAGTTCCAGGTGACTTTTACAAATGTCTTTAGGGTCTCCACAAATGCAAGAGTATTTACAGTCCAATGCACTGCACTGTGTGCTGGCGACATGCAAATTCCTGCACCCAAGGATCATGCTGTCAGGTGGGAAATAAATGTGGAAACCCAATTATACAGCATTACCATAAGCCATTTAATGAAGGTCTGTAAGGTCCCATGGGAATGTGTGGAAATACGGTGACCGCCTGACCTGGACTGCCCTGGGAGTCCAGGAGAGCTTTGTGGGGACTCAGGATCTCACAGGACAACTCTCAAGCGGGGAGTAGAGGTTGGCTAGGTGTAACGTGCTGTGCATCAGAAGGGAGAAGGTATGGATTAGACATGGAATAGGGAGAGAAGGACAAGGCAAGCTAGCATTCCCCTTGAAGGACTTTATCCTTCTCTTAGGCAGTCAGTTAGACACTAGGAACCCAATGCAAGAGATTAAAAATGGCTCCTAAGGGCCAAGTGGGGTGGTGCACACCTGTACTCCCAGCAACTCAGGAGGCAGAGGCAAGAAGATCAGAAGTTTGAGGCCAGAGGCAGCCTATGTAACTTAGCAAGACACTGCCAAAGAAAGAAAGAAAGAAAAGAAAAAAAAAAAAAAAAAAAAAAAAAAAAAAAAAAAAAAAAAAAAAAAAAAAAAAAAAGAAAGGGAGAGAAAGAGAAAGAGGAAAAAAAGAGGCTAGTGACACAGCTCAGTGGTAGTGTTTGCAAAGCATGCATGAAGACCTGGGGAAGAAAAGGAAAGAAAGAAAAGAAAAGAAAGAAAGAAAGAAAGACTGAAAGACTCCCACTTTCAGCCATGACACGGGGACTACACTTCCCAGGATATTAGAAGGGAAATCCTTAGATAATATCCAGGCATTGTTCAATGGGCTCCATACCCTAAACCAAGATTAATGCCTACCTAAGACCTCAAATTATAAACAAAGGCAGACCATTTCTAGGTATCCATCTATGGGCCCATTCTTTTGAAATGCACCAAACAAGGCTATTAATCCATGTTCCAAAACAAAGACCCCAGGTTCCATACAACCTAAACCACAAGAGATTACTAAACAACAGGAAGTTTCCCTTACACCTATCCAGAAAGGGAAGGGCTTGAGTTTCTCAACTCAGGGCTCACATCACACTGGGCAGGCCTCTGCTTTACTCTGGTTCTAACAAAACTAGAGGGAGGACAGAGATCACCATGTACTCCCTACTGCCTCTGGGGGCATCCATCCTCTATGTCTACCCAAGGTATTTTTCCTTCTAAAAAGCTTGCTTAACTATTCTTCTGCACTGTATTTTCCTTCACCTTGGTAATGTCCTAATCTTAGTCATTTCACTCAAAGAACTGAGGTTTTCTCCAAGTTTTTTTTCTAAGTTTCTCCAAACTTCAGTAAAACTCCAAGTGCAGGCATTTCTCTTCCAGAGACACAAACTCAACTCTAAGATTAGCTTAGACCTTTGCTCTCAACTACTGCCCGCCCTAACTCCCTACGGGCAAACTACCTCTTACAATAAACCTTTCTATATTTTGCTCTATATTCTCCGTGGCTCATCTGAATTCTTTCAAACAGAGGTCATAAGAACCAAGGTATTGCTGCTGGCTTCCTGGTAACACCGGTTCCTGGACTTGATCTGCAGTAACATTTCTAGTAAATCAAGGTAAAGAACTTGAGTAGAGAGTCAGAGATGTATGAGAGAGAAAATGTGATTTGGCAGATGAGGCTAGAAAAGCAGAGGTCAGTTCATGAAGGTTCTCAGATGCTAAAGAGCTTAGGTTTTATCCTATAGGTGAACAGAAGCGGAAAAAGAATTTTAACTAATGAGAGGCATGATTCAGTTTCAAGACAACACCCAGGAGTGGGGTGAGGCTCAATAATACAACTATCACCAACCTCCTAGGAGTTATTCATACATATATCTTATCTTTCTGGCTGGATTTAAGCTGCTGGAAGAAGGCACAAAGTCATTTATCTTTGACTTCATTACAATATCAAGCCCAAGGACTCACTTACAATACAGTGCTTAAAATTTTTTTATGTCAACATAAAATTGATTTTAGACCACCAGGTATGTTCGGACTTATGCTCAGTGTGGTCAGTCATATTTCAGTGTCAGACTTTACACACATCACTCTTAAAACAGTCAAGTATGGAGGGGCCAATCAGAATTCCAGAGCTTAGAAAGGAATGTAGAGATCATAAACTGATTTCCAGAGAAGGAAGCCAAGTATAAAGATCAGAGATGATTTCCGATGTCTCACAACTGTGTGCTAACCAACAACACTGGGATCAGAATTCTGGCTTCTCATCTCAGTTTCTGGAATAATTAATGACAACGGAACAAGATGTCAGTGCTGCTGTGGTTTAGGAAAATGATAAAATTATATTTCCTGCCTCTGGTCAGTAGTTTGTTCAAATGACATTCCACTTCCCCCACCTCTTCAATTCTATGCCTATGTTTGTGTAAACTGAAAAATGACTTAAGATAGTATATAAATGAGCATAAGTAGTGTAATGTTTCTTGCTTTTTAAAAAATTTAATATAATTTTTCTTTAGCTAGTGATATCCCACTTTCTTATATATATCATTTTTACTAAAGTAGTCTTCTGGAGGGCTGGGGGATTAGCTCAGTTGGTAGAATGTTCTACATGCTCTCAGGCCCTGGGTTTGATCCCCAACACTGCAAAAATGGGAGAAGGACTTGGCAGCCCAGTCCCCAAACAATCAGCTATTGAAAACCCTATGACTAGAAGAGAAACACTGACTTAGTGCTGGGCATGGCACAGTGTTGGGGAGTGTTTTGTTCTGTTTTACATAGGGTTGCTATGAGTTGGACTCAACTCAAGGGCACCGAACAACAACAATTCTTCCAGAAGCCACAAATGAGGCAAAGTGTAAACTTAGCAGGAACCACTATTATTTCTAAATATTTATATTTCTTCCCTTGTAATCTGCACTGCTTTTATTATTTTTTAGTCCATTGAGATGCTGATGGCCTATTATAGCCCTAAAAATAAGATGAAACAATTACACAATGCTTTTTCTCTTGATTTCTCTTAGACTAATTTGAACATTAATGAAATAGAGGATGAGTGAAGAGATTTCAGGACCAACCATGAAGCTAACACCTTTAGGCAACAATGAGCTAATCTGAATTTCCTAAATTAACTGCCTAAAGAAACCAAGGGCTGGGATTTAGCTCAGTTGATAGAGCGCTGCTCTGCAGTCTCTGAGGTCCCAAGTTCAATTCCCAGCACTGAAAAAATGGGAGAAGGGGCTGGCAATCCACTCCCAAGGCAATCCCGAAACAGTCAGCCATTGAAAACCCTATGAGGGTCGCTATGAGTTGGATACCGACTCGACTGCACCTATCAACAACAATAACAACAACAACAACAAAGAAACCAAACCTGCCTTGAACTATCAGATTCCCAGGGTGAGCCTATCCCTGTGAACTTCCAGAAATTTGAGGGCAACTTAGGAGGCACCAAAGGGCTAGGTCTCCTCCTTGCCTGCAGGGGTCTGAGATCACAATAGGCCAGCTGGGCATGTAGTGGATTCTCTGGGCATCGGTTTGCCTTTCTACAGAATGTGAAGGGGTAATGACCAGAGAGCGGACAGGTTCCTTCCAGCTCTGGCATTCTAGGTGTCTTTTAGAGACTGCTGGTGGGTGGAGAAAGAGACATCTTGCTCAGGTAGATGAAATAAACCTGAGTGTCCTGGGGCTGTCATTGTCATGTAACATTGTTCCTTGTTATATTCCTTTCTCTCTCCTTCCTATAGTGCATAATGGGAAAGCACATAGTGGGAACAGAGCATAGTGTGAAAGCGCCAAGTAAACTGTGATACCCATGTGAGAAAGGGCTGAGAGCAACAGTCATATCTGAAGCTCATCAGATACAGATAAAATTTTTACACTCCCCTCCTTCCACAAACACCATTTCCACAATGAGGGACAGGTACTTGCAGATAGTTTACACAGAGAAGTCCATTTTATTCCCATGAAAACAGATATTATTATCTTTGTAGATGAAAACACAAGCTTAAATTGTTGAATAAACAAACTTAAGATTAAACTCAAATAATACACAGCTAGTACATAACAGAGTCAGGACTGGAATCTAGATGTGACTCAAGCACTTTTCATTAAAATCAGGCTTTTCCTATGAGAAGGCAAGAGCAGGAAGCTTCTGGAGTTTGCTCATGGTCTGTTTTTTGACCTAGGCAATAGTTATAGAAATGTTTGCTTTGTACTTTGTTAAGCTGTATGCTTACATACTTGTCTATGTTGTTGTTAGGTGCCTACCAAGTTGGGTCTGACTCATATCAACCCTATGTACAACAGACAAAACACTACCCAATACTGTGGCATGCCCAGCACTATGTCAGTGATTCTCTGCTATTCATAGGGTTTTTGATGGCTGATTATTTCGGGAGTGGGCTGCTGGGTCTTTCTCCCAAGCCTATAGCACCTGGTATTCCCAGGCAATCTCTCATCCATGTACTAACCAGGCCCAACCCTACTTAGTTTCCAAGATCTGATAAGACCAGATACTAAGATGGTAAAGCTGTAGGCTGTCTATGTCATATGTCATATTTTTAAAAAGTGATAAAAGAGAAAAAGATGAAGAATTCAATGTGGTTAGCACACTTGTTGATCTTGAACCTAGCTGAGGTGCTGGGCAGATGCATCATTCCTCTCAATGTTGGTAAGCCATAGCTATAAAGGCATCTGCCACAGGACCTCCTGGAGTAAAATCTATAGCTCAAGACACAAATGACATCTGTGATATCTCTGAGCTTCAACTGCACAAGGCAGACAGATGTGACAGCTGAGGCTCCCCCTCAAATTCAAAGAGAACCCCACAGCCTTCCCAAAGACAAACTTATCTGTCTAGGTCAGAAGTTACTAGAAGTCTTCATGGCAATGAAGTCATGAAGATGCAGTCACTCTCTGATATAGACTGGTGTCAAGAACTGTTAGAAAAACGTTGCTAGAGCTACTCAGAAACCTGGTCCAAGCCGGGCATGGTGGTACTTGCCTGTATTCCCAGTGACTCAGGAGGCAGAGGCAGAAGGATCACAAGTTTGACGCCAGAGGCAGCCAGAGTAACTTAGCAAGACCTTGTGTCAGGCTAAAAAAATAAAAATAAAAAGGGGACCTGGGGGTGCAGCTCAGTTGTAGAGCACCTGCACAGTAAGAGCAAAGACCCGGATTCAGCCCCTTTGTTGTTGTTGTTGTTGTTAGGTGCTATGGAGTTGTGTACAACTTATAGTGACCCTCATAGGCTTTTCAATAGCTGATTGTTTCAGGAGTAGATTGTCACATCCCTCTCCCATTTTTGTGGTGCTGGAGATCAAGCCCAGGTCCTCAGAGGTGCAGAGCAACACTCTACCAACTGAGCTGACCCCCAGCCCCCAAGTATGGTAAGAAAGAAAAGAAAAGAAAAGAAAAGAAAAGAAAAGAAAAGAAAAGAAGGAAGGAAGGAAGGAAGGAAGGAAAGGAGGAAGGAAGGAAGAAAGGAAGGAAGGAAGGAAGGAAGGGAAGGAGAGAATGGGAGAAGAAAAAGAAACCTGGTCCATAATTCTAGAAAAGGTATTGCAGTCTTTAATCTTGAACAGGTTGGCAGGCATACACCACAACTGTTTTTAATCACTTGTTATAAGCAGCCATTTTTTTCACATTGTAAATCCTCAACTCCTATCCTTCCAGATATAATAAACATAACCCCCTGACTTTAAATGAACATAGGCCAAATTCAACACTCCTCTCTGCACTCAAACTTCTAATTCTAGAGCCAGGGAGCAAGCTGACCTGCTAAAATGTATTTCTTCAGTAAAGAGCTGTGACTACAGAACATTTCTGATGCCAACAACAGATGCTCTGTGAACTAATTCAGGCAGCAGTGTACACAGATACAGTGACTAAATTGTCTGTTAAACATACTGTGAGAAACTATGTTTATCTCTCAAGTTGGGCTTTTAGGGGATGAAGACTTAAAAATGAAGTTTTTATTTCGGCCTTTATTTAATATGTTCATAGTTTTTTGATTGTTTGTTTTTTGGCAGTACTTATGTGCTGAACCCAAGGCCTTACACATACTTTGCAAGTGCTCTATCACTAATAAGCTGCACTCCCAGCCCATTTTTCACTTTTTATTTTGAAACAAGGACTCACTAAGTTATGCAGAATGCCTCCAGCTTTGAACTCACAATCCTCTTACCTCAGCCTCCCAATTTGCTGGGATTTACAGGCATGTGCCACCACGTCCAGGTATGTTCACAGTTGTTAAATGACATCTATAAGGTGCAAAAGCCTGCATGCACCCCTAGCACTGTGGCTTCCAATCCTGTCAGATCTTGGAAGCTAAGCAAGGTAGGGCCTGGTTAGTACCTGAATGGAAGACCACAGGGGAAAATGAGATACTGTAGGCTTGGGAGGAGGACCCGGCAACCCACTCCCAAAAATCAATCCGCCATTGAAAACCCTATGAATAACAGAGACACACTGACAATAGTGTTTTGCCTGTTGTACATAGGGTTGCTATGAGTTGGACACTGACTCAACAGCACCTAACAACAACAACAATAAGGTGCAAAAGGGCTAGGGTTCAGCTCAGTTGGTAGAGTGTTGCTCCATACTTTCTGAGGTTCTACCCCCAGGTTCTATCTCTACTGCAAAAACAGGAGAGGGATATGGCAGTCCACTCCTGAAACAATCAGCCATTAAAAGCCCTATGAGGATTGCTATGAGTTGGACATGACTCAAGGGCATCTAAGAACAACAAACAACAGAGTATAAAGAGACAAACTAAGCATCTCCTTGACCTAACCCTACCTTACAAAGCTATCTTTCCACTTAATTGGGGCTCTTTCATTAAAGCTAAAAGTTATGTAGATAAAAATTTGGTTAGACTTAAAAGTAGAAAAAATATATACATATTTGTTGTTATTGTTGTTAGGTGCCATCAAGTCCTCTCCAACTCATAGCAACCCTCATAAGGTTTTCAATGGCTGATTGTTTTGGGATTTCCTTGGGAGTGGATTGCCAAGTCCTTCTCCCATTTTTGCGGTTCTGGGAATTGAACCTGTGACCTCAGAGACTGCAGAGCATTGCTCTACCAACTGAGCTAAATCCCAGCCCCCATATTCATATTTAGATATATAAAACTGAACAGCCATACCTATCTAAAAATGTAAAGTATAAGCAGATCAGAAAGAAAGGGGAGTGGGTAAGAGGGAGGTTGTGGAAGAGGATGTGGGAGGGGGAGAGGAAATAATGTAGAGGGGTAAAGAGGGAAAGGAAAATCCCAAAATATAAGATGCAACTATATGAATGCATTAATAAAATAAGGGGAGGGGAAAATCAGTGAGAAAAAAATCAATGAGAATATAACCCATGATATGATTTTCATCATATTAATTAAAATTCCTATTTTCTTTTCTTTAGTTTATATTGTTACATAAAATATTTAAGATGATGAATGTGTAAGTAAAAGTGATTTAATAGTTATATAATGGATGCAGCAAATGACTTATTTCTCTGTACCCCACCAACATTAATAAATAAAACAAATACAAAAAAAAAGGTTAGAAAAATGCTCCTTATCATCACCACTATCTCCAATGAAGTTCCTAAAGGGTTCAATTATGGAGAAAAAAATGGTAGAATTCTTCTGGAAACTCAGGAAGATGCTGAGTGAATTTTTCATGAATAATGGGATCTATCTTCAAAAATTCACTCTTCATTGTATGTAAGTCAGATGTCTTGTTGAACCAAATAAAAAAATATTGTTTTTAAATCTAGGTACATGTTTGTATCTTCATTGGCAGTGAATCATTATAAATGTCCAGTAACAAATCAACAAAACTAAGAAATCTGATCTAAGAGTATAGCTACCAAATTTTATCAAGTTTTCCAGAGACCATCAAACAACAAATATAAAAGATCTCTGCTATGCTTGGCATGGAGTAGAGTAAAATTGCACCTGGAGACTACCTGCTCCAGATGTGTCACATGTCATGTTAGACATGTGGAAAGGCCATGTTCTCCACAGCATGGGACCAGGCACAAGGGAGAGGGGGAGAGCAGTCTCCCAGGGCTTCTCTTTTCCACTTCTCCCCACACACTCACCATATTTCATGCACAAATCCATCACACCCCCGTCTATTTTTGCAAGACAGTAGGCTTAGCTCTTTATAGTTTGGGACCTATGAACTCCCATTGTTGTTGTTGTTGTTGTTGTTAGTTGCCCTCGAGTCGTATCCAACTCACAGCCACCCTTATAGGGTTTTCAATGGCTGATTGTTTCAGGATTGCTTCAGGAGTAGATTGCCATGTCCTTCTCCCATTTTTGCGGTGCTGGCAATCGATCTTGGGGACCTCAGAGACTGCAGAGCAGCTCTCTACCACCTGAGCTACATTCCAGCCCTGATCTCCCATTACATCATTTTAAAACTTCTGGCATAAAGCAAGATGTGGTAGTATGGACCTAGTACTTGGGAGACTGAGCAGGAGGATTGTGAGCTCAAGGCCAGCCCGGGCTACATAGTGAGATCTTGTCTAAATAAATAAATCCCCTGGCATACTACAGAACTGATGCTCAAATACTGATTACACTGTGTCTATTGTCTGCCATTACATGCTAACTTAAACTTAGCTTTTTCATAAAACATTTTACATCAAATCTGTGCCTTCCTCGGTCACCTGACTAACCGTTACGTACTTCTACCTTACTTTAAGAAGTATGTGCTCACAACATTTAGTTATTAATTTATTAGTACTCACTATATCATTTCCCTTTGCATTTTGTGATTTTTTTTCCATTTTGTGATTCTTAAAAGTACAGCCTTACTTCCCATAAAAACTGACAAAATAATTCATACAATAAGTATTTAATGATGATGAGAAAGCACTCAGCTGTTTAGCATAAAAGAGTATTATTACTTTCTTAAAAAATTATGGATAGGGTCACAAAAAGAATAGAAGGAGGAACAAAATAGATTACTTCCTATGAATAATTAGCTACATTTCTAAGTAAAGAATGCTGAGGTTGAATTAACTTAAACTGATAATCTATATAACATCACGCTTTAATAGTATGCATGTTGTTGTTGTTGTTAGGTGCCATTGAGTTGAGTCCGACTCATAGCGACCCTCATAGGGTTTTCAATGGCTGACTGTTTCGGGATTGCCTTGGGAGTGGATTGCCAGGTCCTTCTCCCATTTTTGTGGTGCTGGGAATTGAACTCGGGACCTCAGAGACTGCAGCGCAGCACTCTACCAACTGAGCTAAATCCCAGCCCAATAGTATGCATATTCAGAGATATTCAGAGACTGGGCTTTTTTTTTTCCCCTTTTAATCTTCACTGGGAATGAGGCAATAGATAGCGTACACTCTGCGCTGTGTTTATCTCAGGTTGCTAAGATGATGCGGGAGTGGTGGTACATAAAGTCCTTACTGATCAAAAATGATTAGAATAATGAATAACCAAAGAACTCAGATGCTCGTTCTCATTCTGTCCTTCCCAGCCACTGTTCATAAAGTAATTATGTACCTAAAACCTCATAAAGAGTTCTTTAAATGCAGTCTTTAAAATCTGAGCTACGAGAATTTTTCAAAGCAATTCATTTTATTAATAATCATCTCTTTAGTTCGATGATTATCTTATTTGAATCCTTTTAGGGCATGAAAGCAATTACAAACACATTTAATCTTTTCAAAATAAAATTCAAGTTTAGGCAAAGCTAGTGGTGATGATATTTCTTGTGGGGTACCAAATAATAAAAAAGAAAACAAAAGCAGGAAAGTCTAGAGGCGGACATTCAAACTTCTAGGGGAAGAAAAGCCCTGATCTGAAACTTGAAAACACATGAACCAGGTAGTGAAGCACAGTTTCCTGGAGAGTGATCAAAAGACAGTTGGGCCTGAATATTCAAACTCACACATACCTTCATCGATGCATTTTCTACAAGTCAGCCCATGCCGTGCTCCGCTGCTTGGGAGCCAGGCAGAGAAATGTGAGCAAGGCACTGCCTCGGGGATTTGTCCTGGGAACAGTGCCATTCAACATTCTCATTAATTATTTGGTGGAGGAAGGTGAGCTGTAAGTGGAGACTGTTCTTGTTGAAATTTACTAAAGATAAATCGCTGGGAACTGAAGAGTTCTAAAAGAAATTTTGGTTGGATGTAGGTACATTAAGCAACCAATTTCATGAAGGCAATGGAGCTCAAAGAACAAGTCCAAGGCCACAGGAGTGAGCTAAACGATTGCCATTCTTCTCATTTAAGCTCGCAGTCATTAAACACGTAAGCTTCTCAGGCTGAGTGAAAAAAAGAACCCAATAATGCCCTCCTTTCTGGAGAGTCTAAGGCTAAAACTGGAAGGTATGAGATATGGTAAGACACAAGAAATTATATAAACATTATAAAACTTAAAGGAAGAAAATACAGAGGTCTGATCTGAAATGCTTTTTATAGTTTTATGGTGACTCTATGGCGAATCTCTGACAGCTCTTCTGCCTTTCTCTAAGCAGATAGTATCTGTTTCCTTTCACTCCCATATAGCAACTCTTGGCACATCCCCTGACTGGTTTTCACACTGTAATTTGCACTACAGTTACAAACTATAAATTCCTTGAGAGCTAAGACCTGGCCTTTGTATTCCATACTTCTGCCAGAACAATAGATTTCCAACAGTTGTTAAAGGTGGTTTAGTGCAGCAGTTAAGAATATGAGCTCTATAGCCTCAGATGGTCCAAATTTAAACCTTGTTTTACTGCTAATTAATTCAGAGATCTTGGGCAAGTTTTTAACCATTGTGTCTCATTTCTTCATCTGGATACACTGAAAGTAAGCAGTAGGATTACTGTAAGGATTAAATGAGAGAATACATGTAATGGGCTTAAGACAGTACCTGGCATTATAGCTAAGTGTTTAGTTGTTGTTGTTAGGTGCCATCAAGTCAGGCCCCACTCATAGCGACCCTATGTACGACAGAATGAAACACTCTCTGACACTGTGCCATGCCCAACACTATGTCAGTGCTTCTCTGCTTTTCATAGGGTTTTCGATGGCTGATTGTTCTCAAGATTGTTTTGGGAGTGGGCTGCCAGGCCCTTCTCCCATTTTTTGCAGTGCTGAGGATTAAACCCAGGGCCTCAGAGAGTGCACAGCAGCACTCTACCAATTGACCTAAACTGCAGCCCAAGTGTTTAGTAACTGTGAGCTAGTAATCATGGTACTAATACATTAAAGAATGAATCACTTAATAAATGACTGATGTGTAAGTAAAAAAATCTCATAAAAGTTAGAGGAGTCTGCATGCTGCTTGTTCCTTGAATCAATGACAGAATTGCTTCTAGATTTAAGTCCTCTATAATTGGATTAAGTAAAGGATGCCCAGTTCAATTAAACTTCACATAAATAACAAATACTTCTTCTGTATACATAGGTCCCAAATGTGGCATGGTAGAAGAGATCTGATAGGAGCAACACCTGGTAGGGTAAGACTTTTGCTTTGTGGTTTTTGAAAAGTATCTGTATCTTCCTCTTTAAAGAATGCCCCTAGAGAAGCCAGATGTGGCAGTGCACACCTGTAATCCCAGCACTTGGGAGGTAGACTCTGGAGGATCGTGAGTTCAGGTCCAGCCTGAGCTTCACAGTGAATTAAATCCAGCATGGAGGACAGAGTGAGACCCTGTGTCAAAAAAACAAAAATAAATAAACAAACAAAAAAGGAAAAAAAGAAAAAGAAAAAGAAAAAGAATTCCCTACCACCGCTTTATCACCTTTGGGATGCCCCCCGCCCCTTGCTACCTATCTACTCTTTTTAACATCAACAATGGGTTAGGGTTTAGTTAAGTTGGAAGAGTACTGCCTCACACTCTCTGAGGACCCGGGTTCAATCCCCAGCACCACAAAAATGGGAGAAGGACATGGCAATCCACTCCTAATGCAATCCCGAAACAATCAGCCATTGAAAACCCTCTGAGAGTTGCTATGAGTCAGATAAGACTCAAGGGCACCTAACAACACAACAACATCAGCAATAACTCAAGTTATACAATAACTATAGGAATACACTCCTCCCTTATTTTCCACTGACCACTGTATACCTTGCCCACCTGTCAACAGAATCTTTGCTCATCGAAGCCCAGCTGGATAGTACCTAAGTTCTGATGATGGATCAAACTATTTAGCACAGCTTCAAAGTCTATACATAGGTTCCTTTTCTAACTAACTTGAACTAAACAGAACAAACCTTTAAAAAGTACCATCTTTTTAACAAATTTGCTTTCAGCACTACAATGGTTTTCAAAAGGCAGTGGCAAAATTTCCCATGTCAGCAGGGGTTTATTTGGATTAGATTTGTACCAGGAGTTTAAACATGCTACCAGGCTTCTAAGCAAAAGTAGGTTCTTTGAAGATGAGATTTGCGTATCTGTAAATAGGCAGGTTCTTCCATGTACCAGATCATTTTGGGCGTGGATTAGGTCGTATTTATGAAGACATTCCATGTCAACAGATATTCTTTTACAGAAAGTATCATCTTTATGCTGTTAATTCTAAGAGTAATTCAAGAATGAGCAGCTTGCAGAGAAGCTACCTTACCTCTCAACACTGATTTGAGGTTGAGCTTGGCTTGGCGGTGCAGGTCCTCAACGCAGGGGGGTCTTGTGGTGGGAAGGAACACATTCTCCTGTTGGTGCCAGGGAGCGGTATAGTGGACTGTCCATCGGCTTTCCTCATCTAGGTTGGAAACCGCTGTAGAAAGAACAAATTCAGGTGTCAAATTAAGCTTCATTGGCCCCAATTTGTTACATCAAGATAAGGTCTTAGCGTCTACCACATCTACAGCTGAAGACCAGCAAGGAGAAACAGAGCAAAATCTATTGAGATTTAATCTTAGACTCCAGGAGGCTCACCCGCCGTGTTCTGCCTGTAAAGGAGAAGCTGAAACTGCCCCTCCTCCGCACAATGTTTTCACACGGTTGTTTGCTTAGTTATCTGCTTCCCAGCATTTTAGGTCCTCCTTCGACTCCAGTGTTGTAACAGTCACTGAGGAAATGGATAGAGACTTCTAATTTCTCCCCAGCTCCACCGACACAAGTACCCAGTGATTCAGTTGTATAACGCCATTGAATCATTAAATATTAAATTATCCCAACAGAAATTGATTTCCTGTCGAGGTTAAGACCAAATCTTTCCCCTCATGGCATTATTTTAAAACATCGCTATTATCAAGTCAATTAAAAGTTTTTGAGTCAACATAAACATTTAATTTAAATATTTAAAGGCCACATCTAATAGATGTGGAGATCCATTTGTGTTATCCAATACTTTCATATTATAATGTTCTTTAAAAATTACAATGCAGTTGACTTTTACCCACACAATCCAATTCAAGTGAATTTTCCCATCACAAAGGAGTCCAAATCCTTAGAGGCAATCCTGAGACTAAGACAAACCTCTAAAATAAATTTCCTTTAATCTCCCTAGGACTTGAGACTTCTTCATTTCATTTTTCTTGACAACACAACCTAAGCTAGGGTATGACAGAGCCTAAAATGAAGCCAACAACACCCAAACAAATTCATCAGCAATTTTTCAATACTTGCTATATATCTGACACATAACTCAAGCACAGGAAAGACTAAGAGAAATATACGAGAAGTCCCTGTGCTGAGGCATTTACTTGAAGTGACAAGTCTAACTCCTGTAAAACCAGCACATATCAGAATTGTGAGTCAGAGGCAAGTCTTCCCCAACTCTCACCTATACTAGATAGGTAACCCTGCAAATACTCTTCTCGACAACAATATGTACCTGGAGGCCAGATCATAAAACATATTCTCAAAGAAAAGTGAAAAGGCATGCATGAAAATCTATTTGAACATTGTTTAAAATTACTAAATATACCCCATAGCAGTTATTAGGACTATAATAAAGACCAAATGGACATATATATGTATGTGTGTGTGTGTGAATATATATATATGCTATGAACTCATGAAATAATTCATGTACACTAGGGCTGTGGCAGGGACAGGGAACATTATCATGAAGGAGCCCCTAACTTCAAAACCTTTCTTAGCCCCCATTGCAAACCTGTAAATGATCTCATAAACCATTTTTCCTATAGCTACTAAAATTCAAAATCCTATGAATCTGAAAAAAATTCATTTCTTAAAGAATCCCACTTTCTCCATAAATTGCTAACTAGGAAAATAAACATTAAAAACTAGACTCCAAGGTAAAAACAGAAATACTCTATCTGCTTTCTGCTTATGTTTGACAAAAGCAGCATATAAATTGTTGTTGTTGCTGTTGTTAGGTGCTGTGGAGTCAGGTCTGACTCATGGCGACCCTCATAGGGTTTTCAATGGCTGATTGTTTCAGGATTGCCATGTCCTCCTATTTTTGCAATGCTGGGATAGAACCCATGACCTCAGAGAATGCAGAGCAGCACTCTATCAACTGAGCTAAACCCTAACCCCAGCATATAAATTAGGCACCCAACATTTCAGGGAACCTCTTGCTGAACAAGTGTTGTGCATGCTGCATATTACCATCAGTTCTAATACATACAATCCAAAAGACCTGACTTCATTCTCATCTTCAGTTCAGATAGTGTGGCAAAAGGCCAAAGTGGCCACAAGCTCCCCAAAGTGGTTCCAAAGTTCACTACAATGTTTTATGCTAATGTCCACTTACGTTAAAGATTTAATTACCATACTTCATAACTGAAACTTTTCCTCTTTGCCAATTACAAATCAAATCCAAGCAATGGCATCTGAGTTTCTGTAATCGCACCATCAGCCTCAGTGCCCAGCCACCAACTGGCTCCTCTGAAAGAGCAGTTGTCTATTCCCTGGTGTGCCTCGCTCTTGCCTGGGCAGATTTTTATCATTCCCTCCAAAGACGGGCTTTGAGCTGGAAATGTGGAAAATGAGCCCAGAGTGTCGTTCTTTGTTTCTTTCTCCAAAGTTTCTCTTACCAGAACCCCTGTCTGTGCACATTTTCCCAGGTTAAGTCACTGATCCAAAACCTAAACTAAGCTGAACTGAAATAAACCAGTAACCATATAAAAACAAAAGCATATCATTGTAAAAATTATATTTTCATGGGAATGAAGAAGCACCTGGATCAACAAAATTTAAGCCAATAGTAAGCACACAATGAAGCCACACCACAAAAGCTCTGAACTTTACAACAATCACTGATCGGTCTAGACAGTTTGCCCTCAAGCTCTTAAATCCATACCAGAGAGTGCCAGGGAGCTTTAGAGGATCATCCCCACCGAAAGTATGTGACACACTACACAGCGGCTCCCTTGCCTCAGCTGTAGATCCAGCCAAAGAATTGAAACTCCTACACTGTCTATCCAGGGAAACAAAGTAAATACATAGGTTTCCCCCCTTCTTTAAAGGATTTCTTTTGAGAAGTACAAAAGAAGCAAAGTGCCTTCAAATCCTAACCATAAATAAATAAGACATGCTAAGACCACAAAATACTGTCTAAAGTCACAAAAGTCTTTAGTATTTCAATAACCTGGTATGGAGTAGAGTTTAACTCTGGCCAGGTACACTGTTTCAGACTCTAATTCCATCACTCAAAAGAATGAAGGAGAACATAAATCAATCTCTCTCTCTCTCTCTCTCTCTCTCTCTCTCTCTCTCTCTCTCTCACACACACACACACACACACACACACACACACACACACACACACAGAGACAGGAAGGAAAGGAAATACTTACTTTTCTTTTTAAAAAACTTAATGAAGGACTTAATCTTTGCATTAATGAACACCACCATTTCCGGGGTGGCTACATATGGTTTAGAAATTTAAGCCACATTAAAACCTCAGTCCGGGAGGCAGGTTGCAAGCTTGTGCTCTTCTGCTCCCAATTCTAACTTTCTTCCTCAGGTCTCATATCCCTTCTCTGCCTGGGCTGCTGTAACTGAGGTCGAGTTTATTGTCAGGCAGTTACAAACCATTAACAATCTTTGAACCTGAAAAACTCCCACTGAAACCTAATCTTTAAGGCTAGGAGCAGCCAGTGACATCAGGCAGTGGAAAGAGAAAGCCAATCACGGTGCTCATTTGCATGATCGCCACATCAGGCTTTCTGCTCCGTGCTCATTCATTCCATTTTCTCTCCACAGATCAGAAGTTTCTCTTTTCTGGAGTTCACAAAAATACTGCAGTTTTTCCTCTACAGAAGTCAAGGTGAAACAATGATGTTCCCCATTTCACTAGGCCACTGTGAACATCTAGATCTTTTTACAGGAGCCAATGAGTCTGAAAGCAATTCCATGTCGATTCTCTGACTCTCCAGTTAATTCTGGGTGTATGGGATGTGAACTGATACAGGGTAAAAGAACCAAACCATTGTTTCCTGACCACGCCCCACGCTCCCACACTAAAGGAACATTTATAAGCAGTAAAACTTTAGAATAGAATCTCCCAGGAGCTGGGAAAGATGACTTGGTTGCATTTTTATGCAAATGAGGGCGCCTCATCTTCTTCTTTGCCAGTGACTGAGAATCAGCACTGTGTCTTCTGAAGTGTGATCTAATTTGCATTTAGCTTCCACAACTCTTTAAAATAAAAGACCACAACTTCCTCACTCCAAATGAGAAATTAGGTAAAGTACCTAATCGCTTTCATCTTTATTTTAAATGTAATTACCACCTAAGTGCTTGGTTTTAACAACTCCACAATAGCTCCTCCAGTAGCAGTCTCAAATAAACATTATTTGGGTTACTCTTTAACTTGTATATACTGCACTAAATTCTGATTCTTTTGCCTATTTACAATCAACCACAAAGAAGTGGAGAAAGATAAATATAGATAGAGGAATCAGAAATAGGGCCCAAGTAGACACTGGGAAAATACACTTCAGGAAAGGGATAGGAGCAAAAACATGAAGACTACAGATCAGGAAATAGAAGGGGACAAAAGAAAAGCTCCTCACATCTCACTCTGGCTCTACTTCATGGCAAAACAGTTTTTGAAACAATTTAGACAACCTCTTATTTCATAGCTTTGGGCCAGACTTGTAACTGAATGGAAAAATGTAATCACCCACTAATGCAAAACATTTAGTTTATAACAAAGTCTCTTAGTCAAAGAATAAAATTTATATAAGGAGCTCCCCCTAGGGAAAGCCTTGGAATGAATGATGCCTCCTCAAATCTTTTTATCCCCTTAACCCTACTTTTTGAACAACAAAAGCAAACAAACAAAACAACAAAGAAAATATACATATGACCATTCATGTTATCATAGATTTCCAACTAGTACTCTCTCACCTTTTACACAGCTTTACTTAAAAATAATTAAATTGCTAGATGGCAAATGGGTAACAGATTACATAGCTGTCTTAAATTGTGAGCAATGCTCCCCTTCAGAAAATAAATTTATTAGCAAAAGTGACCTCGCTCTGTTCATTACATTAGCGACAATTCTGGGCAGAAATATTCCTATTCACAATCCACAGGTTTCTGAGATTAGCGTCAACAAGCACACTTCCAACTGAAAAGAGAAACTGTTCTTCTAAGAAAACAATTCGAATAGGCTTTGTTTTTTTCAAGTTTCTCAATGGTCATCCATGAACTGACTAGTATCCATGGTCTTTTACCTCCTTCCTCTTCTTCCCAATTATCTTTTTAATCAAAACTGCTAATAACCCAGTTCTGGAACTCTTCACTGACAGCATTACACACCAATTCCTTTGTATGTCAGATTGCTCTTTCTCTAGATTTTGCAAACTCTTACTAAGATCTAGTCCTTTGCGCTGGGGATGTAGCTCAGTAGGACAGCACATGCCTATCATGCACAAGCACCACAAAAAAAGAAAAAAAGTCTAGTCTTTAATATGTGATCTATGTCTTCTGCCTGCAACCGTACTATTGTGGCATCCAATCCTATCAGATCTTGGAAGCTAAGCAGGGTCAGGCCTGGTTAGTACTTGGATGGGAGACTGTGTGGAGCACCAGGTGCTATAGGCTTGGGAGAAGGACCAAGGCAACCCACTCCCAAAAATCAATCCACCATTGAAAACCCTATGAATAGCAAAGAAGCACTGACAATAGTGTTTCAGTCTGTTGTATGTAGGGTCACTATGAGTTGGACACCGACTCGACAGCACTTAACAACAACTATGTCTTTTACTAATTTTCCCTTGAAACTTGAATGATTTTGTTAAAATAAAGCAAAAGTGAGCAAATAATGGCTCTTGACCCAATTCCAGCTAGCCTGTTTTTAAGTATTTGTAAGAATAAAATAAAATAATATAAAATAATAATATTTTATAACGTGAAAATTTTATGAAATTCACATTTCAGAGTCTAATAACAAAGTTGTAATGGAACATGACACTCATCTTTAAATGCACTGTCTGAGGCTGCTCTTGGGCTACAACAGCAGAGCTTAATGGCTACAAATAGGACTATATGGCCTTTAAAGCTAGAAATATTAACTATCTGGACCTTTAGAGAGAAAGACTGCTCACCCAGGCTTATGCTTCTGCCTTTAAACACCCTGTGCAGTCTTCACTCTTATTTATTATCTTCTAGTTGTTCTTCAGGGCTACTACAGAGAGGGCTGGGATTTAGCTCAATTGGTAGAGCGCTGCGCTGCAGTCTCTGAGGTCCCAAGGTCAATTCCCAGCACCCCAAGAATGGGAGAAGGGCCTGGCAATCCACCCCCAAGGCAATCCCGAAACAGTCAGCCATTGAAAACCCTGTGAGGATCGCTATGAGTTGGATACCGACTCGATGGCACCTAACAACAACAACAACAACAAGTTGTCCTTCAGTTCCAAATTGCTAATCTCTACTCAAATTTCACATTATGTCAAGATGAATATATCTAAATTAAGCCAATTTGATCTTCTCTCAAATTGCTTATACGGAACTTTCTTACTTCTGTGGGGACTATAGTCATTGTTGTCATTGTTAGGTGCCCTGGAATGGTGTCCAACTCATAGTGACCCTCATAGGGTTTTCAATTGCTGATTGTTTCAGAATTGCCTCAGGAGTGGATTGCCACGTCCTTCTCCCATTTTTGCGGTGCTGGGGATCAAACACAGGACCTCAGAGACTGCAGAGTGGCGCTCTACCAACTGAGCTAAATCCCAGCCCATAGTCATCATAGACACTTTTTTTCCCCTACTGAACCGCTCAAGTAAATGCAATCTCCATTAAAAATGAGAACACTAAATGAATCACATTATGATGTACATTAAAAATTTCTAATAAAAAAAAAAAAATGAGAACACTGAGGTTTAAGAATCAGTGCATATCAGAGCTAAGGCAAGAATTTAGGCATCCTGATTCCTCTTTCAGTAGCACATATCAAGTTTTGAAAAGGCATTGATAGGAGTTGGAAACTTTTAGGCAAGACAAGGAAATGGGGCCTGGAAATAGAGAACCACTGAGGTAAGAGAGTCACCAGTTAACCAATTAGGTCACCTGAGTCTGGGTCAGGCTTTGCTGGGGAAGAGACTGTTCAATCCCCTCAGGTTAACCAGAGGCATGTTAGCTCTCTCCTAGCCAATTTCCTCCTGCCTTCCTTCTCTCCTAGCAGAATCCAAGGACAGATAGAGCAAACAGACAGTGGTCCTGAGAACTCCAGACTGGCCAGACTGATCTCATGGCATGGAGAGAAACCTCCACTAGGCTGCCATCTAGGTGAGAACCACTGGAGCTCTTTGATCTCAGAAACTTGGAGCCAAGCCCTCTTTCCCCACTCTTCGATGAAAAACTTACTAACCCCCTCTTCTCTGTCCAAAAGAAAATTATTAGGTGAGTTCTAGACAGAATTGAGAGAGCCCCTTGGGAGTTTGAGACCTCTACCCTACATATAATTATAACTTCCTGGATTATCAGTTTTCATGACCCACTCCCATTTATCCCTAAGAGTCTAATCTTTCCCTAAGACCCATTCCAGGGGACCCCAGTCTCCTTTTGGAAAGAGACAGTTTGTTTACTATGGCATTTCACAGAGTCCTATGGTGCCCTTGGGCTCCTAAGGAATTACTCCTTCAACATAGGCTTGGAGGCAAGGACTTTAGCTATGTAACTCAACGGCCACCATGAATGCCTATATGATCCCAGCCGCCTCCTTGACCAATATTCCCTAATAGGTAAACACCTGTCTTATACTTTAATGGCCCATGTGGACATTGGAAAATGCTCCTTAAGTAGGACTTGCTGACCATGAGGGGATTGCCCCTCCTTAGCTCTATAATACCTCAAAAGAATTTTCTCTGAGGCCTTAGAAAGGATGCAGGAACAAATTCAAAAGTATTACAACTGGCTGAGCATTAAGCATGACAAGGTAAGGGTGTCCTCAAAACCCATCCAAGGAGTTCATTCCCAGAGGCGCTGTTCAGGGACTCCCTGGAAGAATAGCCACTGACCAAGAGACCTCCTCCTTCTCTCCAGAGGGGCTGAGAGGGAGAGGTGAGTGAAGTCCTGCCATACCAGCAGAGTGCAAATGACTCTGTCTAGTACCCTGTCTATGGTTGCACATCATAGGAAATATTCCTTCCCCTAGTGGGAGAGGGGATCGCCTCCCCAGGGAAGGAATTTAAGAGGTCCTAAGATCTCTCCTTTGTTTCTTTTAGATGAGAAACTCCTCAAATCCCAGATTTGACACCCCACTGGAATTCATCCTAAAAAACTGGAACCAATTTGACCCCAGTCTCTGAAAAAGGAAGCAACAGATCTTCTACTACACTTGAACTTGACCACTACATAAACTTTTGGATGGCAACATTCCACCCCTTGGGGGAAATATAAATAATAATACTATTCTCTAACTAAATCGAAGGGGTTCTCAATTTTGAACCTGAGTTTAGCTCAGTTGGTAAAGTACTGCTCCACACTCTCTGAGGACCCAGGTTCAATCCCCAGTGCCACACAAACGGGAGAAGGACATGGCAAGCCAGTCTCAAAGCAATCCTGAAACAATCAGCCATTGAAAACTCTATGAGGGCTGGGCGTGGTGGTACAAGCCTGTAATCCCAGCAACTTGGGAAGCAGAGGCAGGAGGATTCCAAGTTCGAGGCCAGAGGCAGTCTGTGTAATTTAGTGAGACCCTGCCTCAAAAAGTTGAAAAAAAAAAAAAAAGTGTTGAAGGTGCAGCTCAGTGGTACAGCACTTGCAAAAGCACACAAGTGTGAAGCCCTAGGTTCAACCCCCAGTACTGTAAAGGAAAAAAAAAAAAAAGAAGAAGAAGAAGAAGAAGGAAGGAAAGAAAGAAAAAGAAAAGAAAACTCTGTGAGGGTCACTATGAGTCAAACAGCACCTAACAACAACATAACTTAACAAAAAAAGTCTTAAGAGTGAGCACTTTCTATATTGTCAAAAACACATAACCAATTTAAGCAGATATTCTAAATTTAAAAATTCACATAGCTTAAAGGGGCACACTGAGACTTCACAATCCTAAAAAATGACTATCTCAATCATTCCCCCCATATCGGCCATACTTTGGGGGCATGACCAAAGCCTGAGGGATTGGTCATCCTTCAAAGGTCACTCCCTCTCAAAACATCGGTCACTCTGAGAAAATTCCTTTCCAACTGGGGAAACAAACCCTGAAACTCTTCAAATCTAAAATATCAGCCTTAAGACACTAAGATAATGTTTAGACCCAATGACTAATTTTATATTTCTTTTTGGTTATAATTAGATTTAGTACTCTCCCTAAGACTGGGATCCTAAAATTTTTGCTCCTTTGAGCTTACTGTTTTCTTTCAGTGTATATGGCTCTACTCCAGACTGTAAAACCTTACTCACCTTATTATTTTGGGAACAAGATTACAATTTGGTATTTTACTGGTTCTTACCTACTAACCTCAGAACTTTCCTTATAAGTCACCCCTTGACTTTTTGTAATGTAGCATCTTTTTCCCATCTGAGTTACTCCTCACCTTTTACAACATTTACTTCTAAAATGTCTGGGTTTCTCTGTTACTACATAGCCACCTTGTTTTTATTCCAAATAGAGGATGGTACTAGACCTAAAGGATGGGTCCCCTGTTTGAGATATTTATGCTACACAAGATATCCAATAAGTCCTAAGGAAAAGTTTACACCCACCTTTATAGATATTAAACTTCTAACTCATAGTGACCAGGTTCTACACCTTGTGACTCTTCTTTCCTTATTCAGGCAATTGTTATAATACTAACCAGAGAAAAAACTAAGGAAAAAAACACATAAGATTTGGACTTTCCTTTAAACCAATGAGAAAAATAAGCATTCAAGCCTTAATTCTTCTGAACTAATTAGACTTAACCCCTGCCACCTGAGTGAATAACAAGTATTTAGGACTCAGTTCTTCTGAACTGATGATATTTAGCTCTTGGCAACTAAGTGGAAGATAAGAAGGACCCCTCTATTTTCAAGGGACACTTTCTCCATGAGCTCCTTGTGTCACAGCTCTTCTAAATGGGCAGCTGTCCTTCAGTTCCTAATGACCTGCCATATATCCTGTTATCATTGTTGTTAGGTGAGTCCTGATTCATAGCAACCCTATGTACAACAGAACAAAACACTTCCTGACACTGTGCCATGTCTGGCACTATGTCAGTGCTTCTCTGCTGTTCATAGGACTTTCAATAGCAGATTATTTCAAGATTATATAGGGAGTGGGCTGCCAGGTCCTTCTCTTGTTTATGTGGTGCTGGGGATTGAACCCAGGGCCTCAGAAAACAGAGTGGCACTCTACCAACTGAGCTAAACTCCAGTCCCTGCCATATATCTATATCTATATATTCTTCTCCCATTACTGTGTAACCATTCACATTCAGGGCTTCTAAAGGAGACTTCAAGGTTAAATATCTCAGATCTCTCTCTCTTGTTTTTCCTAGATACATTTGGACAAACTTTTATAAAATGTATGTATAGTCTACATGAATGCTCCAGTTCGATATTTACATAATACCAAATTGGCTTATAAATAACTGAGTGCTCTTGCGTTTTTGCTTTTGTGACTTTCAACAACATGAGTAACATAAAAAGCTCAAAGGGTCCAGGGTGATGATTGAAAGGACAAGCCCAACTAAATAATCCTAACTCTGGAAAATAATATATTTCTCTAGGCAAATTAAAACTTGCTCCCTCAGAGAAACCTCAGGAAAAAGAAGAGGTTCTGTAGGGGCCAAAGCCAGCCATTGCCATAAACAGGACACTGATAAAGAGCACAAGCCTCTGTGGAGTCCTAAACAGGGCTTTTCCACCTCTGCAAAGAGGATTCCACTGTAAAGAGTGACATCCTGCCCTCCGAAGGGAGGACAGGCCTAACTTCAGCTCCCATAATGGCTGCCCTCAAAGTCTAACAGCTGCCCAAGGTCTGCCAGTGAGGCCCACCTCAAACAACTACAGACAGCCACCAAGATGCATCTGGGTGACTCCTTCCATTCAGTGATCAGTGTTGATGAAAATGCCCCAAACCAAAAGATTCCTTTCCTTAAGCTGCCTCCTAACAATAAGCGGGGCTGGGATTTAGCTCAGTTGGTAGAGCACTGCTCTTCAGTCTCTGAGGTCCTGGTTTGATTCCCAGCACAGCAAAAAAACAGGAGAAGGACATGGCAATCCACTCCCAAAGCAATCCCAAAACAATCAGCAATTGAAAACCCTATGAGGGTCGCTATGAGTAGGACATGACTGGACAGCACCTAACAACAACAACAATAAAGGGGCTGGGATTTGGCTCAGTAGAGCGATGCTTTGCGCTCTCTGAGGATCTTGGTTTGTTTCTCAGCACCACAAAAAATAAGAGAAGGATGTGGAAGTCCACTCTCAAAGCAATCCCAAAACAATCACCCATTGAAACCCCATGATGGTCCCCATGATGGTCGCTATGAGTCAGTGAGTCGGACCCAACTCAATGGCACACCTAATAACAACAACAACAACAAGGTATGTGAGTCACACATAGCCAGCAAACTATGTATTACTAAGACTTAAAAACAAAAATTTCCATTAACTCAGTTTTTTCCAGATAAAAGAGCCCTACCAGGTCCTCTTGAGCTCACCCATAACAGTAAAACTACAGGAACATCCTTAATAACTCCTGTTCCTTTTGAGCCTGCACAACCTCAAAAATACCTCAGTGACAAAGATGCCCACATCTATAAGCTGTTCATGGACCTGGGTTTTCCTCAAACAAGAACAAAGGACATCTTGATTTTGCATACAGATAAGTCTCTTTGGTAAACATGTCAATGATTGTAACCTTGTTTTATGTTTCAAATTGCTTCTTGATTATTTTTCTTTTGTTGTTGTTAGGTGCTGTCAAGTCCTGTCCAACTCATAGCAACCCTCATAGGGTTTTCAATGACTAACTGTTTTGGGATTGCTTTGGGAGTGGATTGCACATACTTCTCCCATTTTTGCAGTGCTGGGAATTTAACTGGGGACCTCAGATACTGAAGAGTGGCATTCTACCAACTAAGCTAAATTCCAGCTCATTTTTTCTTTTAGACATTGCTAATATGGTCATGCCTGCAGCCATAGTCCTGTGGCATATGATCCTGTCAGATCTTGGAAGCTAAGCAGGGTCAGGACTGGTTAGTACTAGGATGGGAGACCGCTTGGCAACACCAGGTGCTGCAGGCTTGGGAGACGGACCTGGCAACCCCACTCCCAAAAATCAATCCGCTATTGAACACCCTATGAACAGCAGAGAAGCACTGACAATAGTGTTTTGCCTGTTGTATGTCGGGTCGCTATGAGTTGGATACCGACTCCACAGCACCTAACAACAACAACAATATGGTCATGCTACAATCTTGTACTATTTTTTTTCTTTAATTTGTAAAATCCAAGATCTCTTCCTAAGATTATTCTCTTACAACATGCCACAGTCTCGATATGTAATTAGTAGTATACTTTTTCCAGCCTATGAGGTCACATCTTTAATCTCTAAAGATGATAAACATAACTGTTCCAAAAAATTACATGACATTAGATAAATGATTTTAGAGCTGCTCAAAGAGAACACTTGTATTATTACCAAAATCAAGTTACATAATTATATATATATGTGTATGTATATGTGTGTATATATATACACATATATATGTATACACACACACACACACACACAAAAAAAAAAAAAACAATACTGCTAATGTTTTATTCTACTTTACTCTACCCTATATGACTTACAAAACCAAATTCAGACCATGTCAGACACCACACCTCCCTCCTCTTGGCAAGATGATCTCAAGATAGCTTTCTGGACATTCCAGGTAAAAATGGATCATCCTGATATTGATCATGGTCACCATAATGCTAATATCTGGAACTCGTCTAGACTGTTGTTTGAATTTTGTTTCCTCTTGCTTAGAATCCTTTACACTATAAATGGTTATAAAAATAAAGCCTCAAATGACACCTGTTTTCTATGGCTGCCTGGATCAGCTCCCTCCAGAGAAGCCCCAGCTCCTGCCCCTGACACTGCCCACTCACAGCCTGAGGAAGCCAGAAGAGTCATCATCCCGGACTCCCTAACAACAGTTAGGGCCCCCAACTCTAAGAGGAGGAGCTGATAGGATTTAGGAATTTTCAGGCAAGATAAGGGAAATGGTGCCTGGAAATGGTGCCTGATCACCAGGTAACCAATTAGGTAACCTGAGTTTCAATCAGGCCATATAAGTTTCATTTTCCTTAGGTCCCATTCTTTTAAGAAAAGCAAGTTCCACAACCTGCCCAGCAGTCATTGAGCTAATCAATCTCCAGGTAGAAACAAAACAACTGTCCTTTAACTCTATTGGGCCACCAGACAGGTATCCCTTACCTGAGGACCAATTTGCCAAAGCTAGCTCAAAAAGTCCAGCCCAAAAAAGAGACCAACAACCCCATCTCAGCTACCCAGTCAGGACCCGCTCCATTCATATGGAGGCTTTGTTTATCCTCTCAATAAAATCTTCCTTGTTCTTCCTTGCTGTGGCTATCTGTGTGTTTATTCCTGGATCTGTGGACCAAGGAGCCCAGCCCTTGTCATCTGAGGAGAGAGTCTAGTCTCAGTATCTTTAGTTAATACATTTAAGTTAATATATCTTTTTTTTTCTTTTCTTTTTATTTTTTGGTAGTACTGGAGGTTGAACCCAGGGCCTTGAGCTTGCATACTTTGCAAGTGCTATAACCACTGAGCTGCACCCTCAGCCTGTTTTTTTTTCTTTTACTTTTTGAGACAGAGTCTCGCAAAATGATGCAGACTGCCTCTGATTTTGAACTTGCAATCCTCCTACCTCTGCCTCCTGAGTCGCTGGGATTACAGGTGTGTGCTACCATGCCTGACTAGTTAGTACATCTTATACAAGAGTTCTTATGTGAACATATAAATAGTGAAAATATTTAAGTGCACGTCACTGTTCTCTAAAAATACAAGTTACAAAGAAAAATATGCTCTAACATTGCTTGAGTAATCTTGGTGGTTTATCACAGTCCAAATTTTGGAATTCTGCTACCATTACTGTCTCATAATATTTGTGTCCTTATTTATGAAATTCCAAATCTTCTGCTTAGTCTTTCCACATAATGAAAAAAATGGGGAGAGGACACAGCACCTGGGGGGTTGAACCCAGGATGCTCCACCATTGAGCTGCACCTCTAGCTACTTTTTTATTTTTTATTTTGAGACAAGATCTCACAGGCTGCACAGGCTGCCTCTGGCCTCAAACTCTCCATCCTCCTGCCTCTTCCTCCTAAATTCTGGGATTAAGAGCATGCTCAGTAGAGCCTGGCTTAATGAAATCTTTTTTCTGATCAACATTACATTTAAATTTTTTCTCCCAAGCCAGGTATACGGTACATGTCTGTAGTTTCAGCTACACAGAAAGCTGCAGCAGAAGGATTGCTTGAGCCCTGGAGTTCAGATTCACCACTAGCCTGAACAGTATGTTGCAAGACTCAGTCTCAATACCACTACCACCAAAATTTTCTTCTAGGCATCATTTGATCACTTCCACAGTTCTCTGATTATTTCCTGGAGTAGGTATACAATATACCAGTGAAGAAATAGTGGGATTTTTTTTTTTTTTTTTTTTTTTTTGCAAAGTAATACATATATATGCCTGCAGCTGCAGCCCTGTGGCATCCGATCTCGTCACATCTCGGAAGCTAAGCTGGGTCATCAGGCCTGGTTAGTACTTGGATGGGAGATCACTTGGAAATACCAGGTGCTATAGGCTTGGGAGATGGACCCGGCAACCCACTCCCAAAAATCAATCCACCATTGAAAACTCCATAAACAGCAGAGAAGAACTGACAATAATGTTTCGCCTGTTGTATGTAGGGTCACTATGAGTCGGATACCGACTCGACGGCACCTAACAAAAACAACAATACATATAGATCCTAAAAATGTTAATTATAACTGTGCATTTATGCTCAATCATTCAACAATTTTGAATTGAGAAATCATTAGCTTTCCTGCAGCCATACCACTGTGGTGTCTGATCCTATCAGACCTTGGAAGCTAAGCAGGATTGGGCCTGGTTAGTGCTTGGATGGGAGACTGCCTGAGAACACCAGGTGCTGTAGGACTAGGAGAAGGACCCATCAACCCACTTCCAAAAAACAATCAGCCATTGAAAACTCCATGAATAGCAAAGATGCACTGACAATAGTGTTTCACCTGTTGTACACAGGGTTGCTATGAGTGGTACACCGACTTGACAGCACCTAACAACAGCAGCTTATTAGCTTGTCTTATGTTAGGCATCCAGGTCAAAAGTGAGTCAAATATGATCAAAGTGATAAAAATTATAGTTCAATGAACAAGTCCAGGGAGAGAGAAATGATCATGAAGTTACTAGAGAAAATGAAAAAGTGCTGTTACATCATTTAGCAGAGGAACCACTCTCATAGAATAGAGGAGGAGTCTTAGGTGAAGGAGTGGAGATAGGGCATAGTCACGGGACATTGGGTAAAAGCCTGGAGAGTGCAGTGGGGACAGTGGTAAGGGAGGGGCAGGGTAAGGTGGGGAAGACCTGTTTGCCCTCAGAGGGTGGGATGGACGTCCTGGAAAGGGAGTCCCTGGAGGCATTCTGAAGGAGGGCCAGTGTTGCACAGTGCTGTGTTTAAATAGATCTCCAGTGCTAACTGAGGACCCTGGGAAACTGGTACAATAATCCATGCCAAAGGTAAGGACATCAGGATTCATCCTCAGCTAGGTTCCTTACAATCTGTGGGGCTTATTAGCCCGTAGTTAACAGTCTGCACAGGTTGAACACCCCTAATCCAAAAGTCCAAAATCTGAAATGCTCTGAAATCTAAAATTTTTGGCTCTCACATGGCACAAAGGAAAAATTCCACACCTGACTTCATGGGATGGTTATATTCAAAAGCCAAGTGCACTAAAATATTGTATAAAATTATCTTCAGGCTATGTGTATAAGATGTATCTGAAACATAAATGAATTTCATGTTTAGATTTGGGTCCCCTCCCCAAGATGTCTCATAATGTATATGCAAATATTCCAAAATTCCAAGAAACTCTGAAATCCAAATATTTTGGGGGTTCCAAGCATCTTTGGATAAGGGATACCCAACCCAAAGGTAAACCTAAAAATCTGCTCAAGAGCAGAACTGTGGAAGCTCCCAGAACTCCTGAACATAGCTTTCAATCCCCTCACCTTTCCCTCTTGCCTATACTCATTTGCACACAACTATAACAACAACAACATAGGTTCTCAGTGCATTAAATCCAGGTGGACATTAAAAGTCTTTATTTTGAATTCTCAAATTTTCACACTGTACTATTGATTAAAAAGTACATTTTTAAATATTATACATAGAAGTAAATATGCAGCGATGAGCCATGGCTGTGCCATGTAATATATATATATATATATATATATATATATGCACATTTTGAATCCTTGATCAACTGAAAATCAAACATAATCAACAAAGACTAGTCTGTTCATCGAAGCTGGAAGAGGAGGGAGGGGAAAGAAAAATCACGCATAATAGAGTTCTGATCAGGGCTGTGTATGAAATGATCATATTAGGTATTCTGCAGAGGATCTGTAGCTCTTTAAATAGAAAATTCCTCAGCCCAATCTTATCTATAAGTGGTGCCTTTATTGCTTGCTAATTTGTTTAAGGTTATTTTTAAAGTCAAGGTTAACATTTAAAATAGAATACTGTACATGACTAATTTAGATGCACTCATTTATCTTTATGTATGGCTAAATTATTTGAAATATAATTTTTAAACCCTAGAGAGATCCAGTCATTCCTATGCTTTTCAGCCTCATTGGGAACATCAGAAAACATCATACAAGTCAAGCCTTCTGGGGCAATAAAATAAAATGCACACCTAGTAGTAAGAGATGGTAGAAAATGCTAAAAGTTAACATCATTTACTAAAAGGCAATTTGTAAAGTTACTATCCACAAAATGAAACTGTATGTCTGATGACAAACGCTCATGAAGAATTACTTTAATTGTTCTACAAGTCATGTAATTTTGCAGAGGTCTATTTAAAAATAACCAATATTCTAGAACTTCATTGGTCTAGTGATCTGCTCGCTCTTCTGCTTCTTAATTAATTTTTAATGATGAGTCATATTACATATTGAAAAAGACAAATGGAAATCTCTCTGTTTATCAGTATGGGATGGGGGATAGTTGGAGGCAGAAAGGGGAACCATCAGAGATGGTAATAGATCAATTCTTTAGAAGGAACCTGATCTGGCATCCACTCAGTTAATTTTGATGCTAAGAAACACCCTTCACTCTGCATATGTTGAAGCTAAAGGCTTCTGCTGTGGATCTGGTTAATAATTTAATCCAATACTACTGCTACCATCTGCTCAGCCCATTTCAAAATGTCTACTTACCACTGTGGCTTATTTAGTCAAGCCACAATATTCATGTGACAAATGTTAAACAAATGAAAGGCAAGGCAGACAGAAAGCATGCTATGAAAAAAAGGAACGATTCAAAAGTCCAAAATACAAAGGGAACTCTGCTGACACAGCATTCAAAGTTCCAGCCCTGCCTATGGGACAGAAGGGTGCAAAGTCTCCCCAGTGCAGGGTGGGACCATCCAGAGACTGTCCTGAAATGACAGAAATGGAATGAGGCTGACAGGAGAGAGTTTTGTTGAGGGATGGAGCTTGAGGGTGGAATCAATGGTAAGAACAATGCATAGGAAGTCAAAAAAGGAGGTTTCATAGGCTCCCAGAAAGTTAGAGTTGAAGAGAGTCCTAAAGAACATAAACCCACTCCCCTTATTTAACAAATAAGCCATTTGCAGTAGATCATAGAGCTCCTCAGACTCTGAGCTCATTCTCCATTCTGTACTCCTTCCTGTCTTCCATATACCATGCTACCTGCTGCCTGCATTAGGAAGGGGCCAGTGTCATGGGGGATCCTCACAATTCTGCCTCTGTCTTTGCATATGCTATTAATCCACCTGAAGGCTTCATCCCTTACTTATCCACCTGGCATGTCTCTATTCATTTTTCAAGTTGTAATTCAAACATTAACTTTCCTTTAGAAGCATCCCTTGGCACAGCTTTAATAACTTTATTCCAAAACTAAGTCATTTTATTTCAAGGATAATGTCCTCAAAAGTGAACTGTGTCTGTCTTGCAGAGAGTAAATAATTTCATTAAATGTAAGCCTCTGATTCTTTATGATGCTGTGTCCATCCACCCAAGTAAGACTGATTCACTTAATTTATTCTACAAAGCCTATATTAAGGATCTAAGGGCTTATTTTAGGAAAGAAATAATGTATATGAGTAAAGGTACCATATCAATTAGCTCATTTGTAGGCTTAACTCATTTTACTTTCTGAATGCATATTAAAAGTCTAGCACATCTTAGAAAAGAGTTTTCAATTATTTGAAAATTAAAACATTTTCTATACTATTTAAATTTAGAATAATTATATACTAAGAATAAAAATAACTTGAAATAAATATTAATATCTTAAAGGAAAAAAATTGATGCAGCTGTTCTAAAATATTTAGAGAACAAAAAGAAAATTTCGTTGTGGAATGAAAAGCCAAGATACAATGTAATGATCCAAGAGATCTAAATAAGAGCTAAAGTGCTCTGAGCTCTCTTATATTTTTGAAATTGAGTATTATTAAGGACTAGCTTGATCAATGGTGTTACCAAAACTATAAGGAATCTATATTTGAGAAGAATTTTCTTGTTTTTTCTTTTGCTTGTCCATCTGGAGATTTTAATATACTGTATTTTCTTGAATCTGATCCTTACCCTTTCAAATGTTTTAGAGGGCTAAAAAAATCAGGGGTAGATTAGAATCACATGTGGATTGGATTGCTCTTGACCACTAATCCATGTGAATCCAATCCACATCTGACATTTTTAGCCCTCTAAACCTGTTGAAAGGATGCAGACTTCAATTCAATTCTTGAATTCAAGAATATACAGTATTTATTGGAAAACCATGTTCTGTGCAAGAGCACACTATAAATAATCACAATGTTCTCTTCAACCAAAGACTTGGAGATAAGGTTCTGCAGATCAGCTTGAAAAGAATATTCTATCTAGAAAGAAAAAAAAAATAGAGATTTCCTTCCTAAAAAGACTACCAGGGAAACTGACATAGAAGAAGGTAGCCACCTGCAGGGGACACCATGCCACGCCAATGAAGCACAGGTCCATGAAAATGACTCAGTGCTGTCAGAGACAACCTCAGCAGACCTTCCAGCTGAACAAGCTCTTCTCAATGGTCATGTCTCAGAGGAATATCCTTGTCTTCTTCTAACAAGGAATGATCATATTCTATGATTTCTTGTGCTCTTTATGCCTCATTTTGAACAAGACTGATATTATACCTCTAGAAAGATTTGTGAATTTTCACAAGCTACTTATCATCTACAACCAAGTTATGATTAAGAAAGCCCCCCTGAATAATATAAAACATTTCTAAGTTAATAAAGAGCAGTGACACTTAAGAAAAAGGAGGTCCACATCAATACAAGAACAAAAGGCGAAACCTTACAAAGGAATGCAAAGGAGAGTTTTTTCATTTGAAGTGATGTTTCTGAAATCATGCTGTTCAAGAATAAAAAAAAAATGTTAATTTAAATGATTGAGCATACGCCTGTTACCCCAGCACTCAGGAGGCTAAGGCAGGAGGATTGTGAGTTTGAGGCCAGCCTGGGCTCCACAGTAAGTTCCAAACCAAACTCAGCTACATACGGGGATCCTTTCTCAAATACCACCACCACAAACAACAAAATTAAATAATTTTTTTAAATGACTGAAGGTAAAGCAAATTTATCATTGTTTCATTTCTTCCCATTAACAACCTGCATTATGCCGATGACACAACCCTGCTTGCTGAAAGTGAAGAGGATTTGAAACATTTACTGATGAAGATCAAAGAGCAGAGCCTTCAGTATGGATCATGCCTCAATATCAATAAAACAAAAATCCTTTTGTAAGGATTTTTGAGTCAGTAAGCAATTTCTTGATAAATGGAGAAAAGATTGAGGTTGTCCACGATTTTGCTTTACTTGCTTCTAAAATCAACACCCACCGAAGCAGCAGTCAAAAATCAAAAGAAACACTGCATTGGGAAATGCTGTTGCAAAAGATCTCTCTACAGTGTTGAAAAGTAAAGATGTCATATTGAAAACGAAGGTGCACCTGACTCATGCCATGGTATTTTCAGTCACATCATATGGTTGTGAAAGCTGGACACTGAATAAGAGAGACAGGAGAAGAACTGAAGCTCTTGAATTATGGTGTTGGAGATGAATATTGAATATACTATGAACTTCTAAAAGAACCAACAGATCTATCCTAGAAAAGGTGCAAAGAGTGTACTCCTTGGAAGCAAGGATGGCTAGACTGTGTCTTACGTATTTTGGACATGTAGTCAAGAGGGACCAATCCCTGCAGAAGGACAACATATTTGGGAGAGTGGCAGGTCAACAAAAGCAAGGAAGACCTTCATCTAGATGGATTGACACAATGTCTGCAACAATAGTCTTAAACAATGTGCCTAGCACAGAATCTGGGAGTGTTTCATTCTGCTGTACATAGGGTTGCTATGACTTGCACCTGACTCAACAGCACCTAAAAATAACAACAATTTCTTCCCATTTAATGATCAATAAGCATAAAGATTTAGAAAAAAGGTTAACTAGAGTTTTGGGGTTTGTGATGCTAGGGACTAAACCCTAGGTCCTCAAGCATGCTAGACAAACTCTCTACCATTAAGCTATATCCCCAGCCCTTGTTGTTGTTGCTAGGTGCCATCAAATTGAGTCCGACTCATAGCGACCCTCATAGGGTTTTCAATGGCTGACTGTTTTGGGATTGCCTTGGGAGTGGGTTGCTACGTCCTTCTCCCACCCAAGCCCTTACAGCTAATTATTTAATAAACAATAGAACAATTCTCTGTGAACTTGTGTGTTGAAGATTTAAATAACTGTTTAGGATTTCTCTATTTCTCACAATTTCTTATATTATTTCACATACAGTTAAGACAAATACTGCAATGAGTAAGCTAGTGTGATTAACTGCTTCTGTTAAGAGGACAGCCAATTCACAGGCAAAATGATTATGAGACAAATTAGGATCTGCCTTATGGTTTGCTGATGACTGACAGCAATACTTGTTATAGTTAAATGTCTCTAACTACATTTGGTTTTCTAGTAAAGGTAAAGGTTAATCAAGGCAAGGATAATATTTAAGTGATTAGTGTTGGGTATTTTTAACACATTTTCCTAAATTGAAGAATAGTTTCTTATTAAGCAAGAATGCTATGAAGGCTTTGCAATTATGCTAGTCATTAAGGCAGAAGGGCAAAGAAGGTCAGCCTGGTATAAAAGGACATTTGGAAATCGTCTAGACTATATAGAACTGTCATTAAAGCCTACCAAAGACTATTTAAGTAAATAAAACTTCCCTATAAACTCAAGTTTTCATATTTTTCACTGATTTTTCTTTGCAGTTCAGAAAGATAACACTTGTTAATAAATAAATGAGAGCAAGCGACAAGCAAATCAAAACACTACTGACTGGAGAGCCACTGTTCTGCATCTGTAAATTCTAGTAATATAATACTTCTAAAGCAAGGATTTCACAACATAAGTTTCCGAATTGACACCACAGACATACCTCCACTCTTGCTGGCATTCCCTATTACTAGAGGGCAATACAATCAGGGCACAGCTGGAAGGGAAGGAAGGCATGTTTACTGCAGAGCCCACATAATTAGGCCCCCACAGAATCTGTGAAAAACCAAATGGTAATCAAAACAATGATGCTAATCCTAGGCAACAGCCACCCACTTTGTAAAAATGATATGTTTGGCCCCTCCCCCATCAGCATCATGGAGGCACAAAATAGAAAGGAGGAAAAAAAGGGGATTTTTTTCATAGCTTAGCAAATAATGTCAGGAAAGATTAAGATCGGTAGTCTTTCTTATGCACCTAACACTATTTTTAACCTACAGCCCAAAATATGAAGATTGTTTTACAAATAGAATCTTACATTGCAAAATAGTTCTTCCACACTTCTCTGACACTGTATAACAGCTCTCAGGATTAGATCAACTCAATTTTACTGTTTTATTGGAAACACCCATCTCTCTGTGTGCAGCAAGCCATGTCAGTCATTACATGATAAAAAAAAGTTTTGGGGCTGGGGATATACCTCAGTGGTAGAAAGCTTGTCTAGCATGCATGAGACTCTGGGTTCGATTCCCCAGCACCAAAAAAAAATTAAATAAAACTGCTACAATCAATTTTCACTTGTAAATCATATTTAATTAATTCAGGGTATCAAAAATGGTTTAAAATACCTGCACTTTCTCATACAACCATTTTTAAAGTGGCTACAATTTAATTATTACAGCTGCTTTCTGAAGAGAAATACCAACAGCACCCCACTGGAGAGAGGATCAGCCACAGATTCCAGACAATACCGTTCATTCATCATCAGAATAAATCCCAGACCATCTATGCAGACAGAGCGCACTCCACCAGGACTCCCCATGTTGAAATAGGGCAGAATTCACTTGTTTACTAACTTCCTCTTTCTCTGCCAGTACAGTTGCAACTCCTCCTCAACAGGGTAACTCCACATTCTCAACTTTCTAGCTTCACTGAACTTGTGTTCCACATCACCCACCCCGATACCCCCCCCAAAAAAAAGGCCTCCTCTTTCTGCAGCTGCTGAATGCCACAAATAGCTTCTTGTATAATCTGACTTAGAATGCACCCCAAACTAGACGAGTTGAATGGCGACGTGAATGCTTCATTCAGAGAGAACGGGACTGTGTGGAATGCCCTAAAAACATCACAGTGGCGAAAGGGATCATTACAAAGTCTCAGGGCAGAAGACTGCTTTCAGCAGTGGCCTGCAAATTCTTCTCAGGTCTATGCAAATGACGAGAGAGACGTTTCAGAAGATTCCCACAGTGATCAAAGAAGGACTGGAGAACCCCCGCTCAGACAGCCCTGTCTAGGTCAGGGTTTGCCTAACTTGGCCACCATTCACCACAACGAATGTGTTTTCCTGATAAAATGTGTTTGCCCTCAGTTTCTTCATGCTCTAGCAATCAATTAACCATTCCTAAACATACTTTTTAAGAATGTCACTTCGTATGCTGTACTTTATAGAGGGCAGACTCCTCTCTGATATTTCCTAGAGGGCCAAATCCTCACTTTGCACAGTGCCAAACTTGATGCTAGGCAGGATCAAGAGAATATGGCAACATGGAACTTTCTGAATAAATGGGTGGGGCCAGGAAAAAGCCTGGAGAATTTGAAAGCATTTGTCTTATAGTGTCATGATTTTCTAACCTTTACAAAAACTTCCCTTAAGGTGTTTACCTTGCAAATACCAAACAAAAATGCCTACAAGTATATCGGCTGTGTATATCTAATGCATATTCATGAATGTAAGTAACTTTTTAAATAGCTTCCCTGGGTGCTGAAACTGGAATTTATTTTCCTGAATACCAAGTGTGCTGGCACAGTCAAGTGATTACAGGGGCTGGTGGGGAAAGGGAGAAGTAAGAGTTAATGGAAAAGTTATTTTTTGGTTGCTATGTGTACTTCTCTTTCACAGCACTACCACTTGTTTTTGTGTAGTGATCTGTACTGACTAAATCTCCCTGTAGAAACAAGACCTAGACCAGATCATATGAATCACTGATTCCACTGCGTCTAAGGCCTGGCACCAGGTACGATACATAGTAGATATGCAACTACCATTATTTTATTAAATGAATAAATTGCAGCCAAGAAAGAAACAGCTTAAGCAAAATAGCTCCAGAGGATCCAATCTTATGCTATTAAAAAATAGTGGCTCTTAGACCAGTAGAGAGCTTTTGACTAGAGGCAATGTCATTTCAAAGAAATCATTTAATTCATTTTCAGCCTTGCCTCATTCATTAAAGACTCAACCATGAAGCACTACTGCAGAATCTACAGATACCAGGATAAAGACAACCTTCCCTTACCAAACCTTTCCTGATCTTTCCATCTTCAGGCCCTCTCTCCAGGTGAGAGTATATCCACTCCTTTATGGTTTGTCTACAACATTATTGTGCTCATCTCTCTCTACCACAAGGACCTGTGCTCCTGGAAGACTAGAACTTGGCTACATTGGCTTGGAAATGCCAGTAAGTTTGTTGATCAAATGAATAAACAATCTATTCCTTATCCATGAGGTGTTCAGTTGGATAGAGGACAGACACAATAAAATGATATCAAGGTACATATTAAATTAGAGAGTGCTTACTTCTAATGGGGGCCAGAAGGAAATACTATCAAGGAAAACCTGATGTAACAGATGACATGTGAGCTAGACCCTGATGGGTGACTAAGACGGATATGAAACACATTCCAAGTAGACAAAAGTCCAGAAGCAAAGGCATGAACAAGAGGGTGAGTCATATGTGTGTTGGGAATGCTGAGTCATGGGTATTAGATGGTATACACTGCCTCTCACAAGCCTGGGCAAGCTGCCTTGGAGAATGCACTGCATTTCCCAGACTCTCTTGCCCCTGTGCCTTTGGTGCCTGGCCTGGTGTTGCCAAAAAGGTGCCCATGGTGACTTGGTGAGCACACGAGTCCTCCCTTCTATACTCCGGCTGCTTTGGCTATTTCTGCTGGTAGGTCCAACAGTTGAGGTAACTGAAGTCGAAGTCTGGTTCTTACTTTCATGGAGCTGATGGGCAAGGCACCTGGCACTCATTTGGTTGGTAAAGTACCCGGCTGAGGCAGGGTGGTCTTGCAGTTGCAACCTGGATGCCAGTTTTGATTATAGCCAAGATAGCAGCTCCACTGGCCAGCCATGTCTGAGAGAGATGTTCCTGGGAGTTTTGTTTGAGTCTATTCCCCAGGCTTTTCCATTGAGCTCGTAAGTACCATGTACCCATTTATAACCCCATGTGTCTATGCTACTATCTACAAGTGAACCTGCCCGAGAGAATCTGCTGGCCTCGTGTGGTGACAGAGTCGGGTTTGTGGAGGTGGCTGTGGGAGATATGGCTAAGTAAAGTCAGGAACAGTGGTCCGGAGCTTTGTCCGTCAAGCCAGACATGTTAGACCTCATTCAAGTGGCAATAGTTGAACATCAATACTTTATGAAAGAAGGTGATCTGTGTCTTAAAAAAATTTTAGAGACATGGAAAGTGGAATTGAAAAAAACATACCAATGGTGTAAATACAGTTGTTGATTAAGTAATGTTGATTAAGAAGAAATGGAAGTAAATCCATCTGTTCTCTACACTAATGATTTCTCCTGTGCCTCTCTGAAATGCTTTCTCTATTCCAGGTAGGACACCAGCAGTCACTGACTCTGGTTGCCTTGAATGTCACCATTATCTCTTTTGATCTCATGTTGTTGGGAAATTTCGAATGACTATTTTAGTTCCTGCTTTGTTGGAGTGACTTTTTTCTAGGGGGTTGCAGAAACTGTTTGGTCATGATCAAAGCCCATGAATGAAAAATAACAATAGCACAATGGGTTTTCTCTGTATTCCTTTTTATAATGCTGACTTTTCCCCAACTTAAATTGCATAGGACTATGAAGTGTTGCATAAATTCTGATAGAGAACACATAAGAAGATCTAACCAGTATTAGTATTCTGAGAAAAAAACATATCATTGAACCAAGACAGACAGAGCATTTTAAAAGTGGATACAAAGGCAATGCCAGGGCACTTAAGGGAAAGCAACAGAATTCACTCTAGTTATACTAAGAAAAAAATTTTTTCCTTAAAGGATATTAAGGAACTTGGGGAATCTTGACGAAGGCCAGAGGGTAAGGTTACCTGTTACCCAGCCAGGTCTGTTACAAAGAAACATTGCTGCTGCTGCCACCTGCTGGTCATTACTGATCAGGTGCAAGTCTGGAAGCCAAGTGTCCCCTGAAGCCACTCCCCGTAGGGCAGGAGACCAGGGCTGCTGGCCTTGCCAGTAGATCCATACAACCGACTCAGCTACTGCCTAGTATTCCTCAGTTTTGCATTCAAATTCAACAAGCAATCTGTTAGCAGACCCTAAGTCACAAAGCTTCACTCTAGTTGCCTAGAAGTCTGGAAGGAAAAGGTTAGCTCTAGATAGAAGAGGAGGTCAGGCCAGGCAGGGTTGGATAAGAGTTGAGTGAGCCAGTGATGGAATCTGCTGCAGGCCAACTAAGAACAATAACTAATATGCTTCAAAATCAATTGGGACTTGTAGCCTCTTATCTCAACTGTGACTCAAGTCCAGAAATATGCCAGTAGTTATTTACATCTGAGCTTCCTGAGTCAAGATGAAAAAGTTAGAGAAACTTCTACTCAGATTATAACACTGGCCCACAAGAATTCACCCAATAGTGTTTACCAGTGCAATCTACTAACCTTACCAACTCAAGGAAGTCCAGGAGTTGGTTTCTTTCCATGTACTCAGAAGAAAGGAAGGAAAGAATGAAGGAAGGAAGGAGGGAAGGAAGGAAGGAAGGAGAGGTGGGAAGGAAAGGACAGCAAAAATAAAAATTTTAAAAGACATACTTCAATTCACATTATATAAGCAAAATAATAGCAACAAACATGACGGTAGAAAGCTCACAGGCATAATTTTCAGAAAACCACAGTATCACTCCATAGGTTGTGACCATCTCAATTCACAAACTAAAAGAGCAAGCTCAATAAATTCACACTTCTGGCTACCCTTTGTAACTAAAGTTGAAAAAAAAAAAAAAAAAGAAACTAGAAAAGTTTGTTTGGCTTGAATTGTCCACTACATAATACATTCTCACAGAGAAGAGAGTGGACAATCCATGCAATAACACTGTAACTTCAATACTCCCATAACCTAAAATGCATTGGAGGATAAAACACTCCATGCCTAAGCATCTGCTGACAGAATAAAATTTTTCTCAGTACCATTGCATAAATAAGTCTCTCTGAATAAGGCTAAAAAAATACTTTACCATGTATGTGGTAACATCTTCAACAGTATTTCTTCAAAGCATAATTTAGTAGTAATTTCATACAAAGTGAACTTTAAAATAATTCTAATCTGTCACTCAATTTTCCTTTCAATAAAGTAAGAACCTAATTTTTTTTTATTAAGAAAAAGGGAGGGGACTGAGGGATATATCTCTGTGGGAGACCATTTACCTAGAGCATGCAAGGTCCTGGATTCAATCCTCAATACCACAAAAAGAAAAAGAAACAAAACCAAAAAATAGAAACTTTATGTATCTCATAACTCAAAAATACTGGTTTCTTCATAAACATCCAAATATTATAATAAAAGCATTAAATATTAATATGCCTATCCAGTTTTCTTTTTAATCAGAGAAATATCATCTTGGATAAAGAAAAGTAATTGGCTGCTACCACAATCCATGAATAATTTATTTTGTAAGGCAAGAATGACATTTGTTCAGGATGTTTTCTCCACTGTCCATGATACATAGACTTGTCAGAAGATCAGCAGGGGAAGTGGGGGAAAATCCAATGAACAATATTTGCAAACAAGCACAGTGTTTGTAGGTTGTCTGGGGCTGGTTTCTTCTTGCAATTCAAGACACTTCACACACAGAAAGGGATCTCCAGCAGGATAGCTGCAGAAAGATCTAGAACACCTGCTTTGATGGTTTTTATGATTTTATTTGTTTATTTGCAGTGCTGGAGGATTGAACCCTGGGCACTCCACCACTGAGTTGCTCCCGCCTCCTGTTTTGAGACAAGGTCTCACTAAATTGTACACGTTGCCTCTGGCCTCAAACTCATGGTCCTCCTGCCTCAGCCTCCCAAGTCACTGGGATTACATGTGTGCTACACTCCAGCTCCTGATGGTATTTTAAATTTCCTCTATTTCAGTATTTAATCAGCAAGCCAATGCTTCACATTTATATTACTGAAATACTCTATCTTTAAAAAAAAATTTCAGAGCCATCCCTTAAAAACTCATTATGACCAGTAAATCAAACATTTCCCCACTATTAACTTTCCTCATGTTTCATTTTCTCAGGTGCCTTAAATTTCCTCTGGAACAAGGTTAATACCCAAACATTTTTTTCCCCATAAATTTTCACATTCAATATAAAACTAATCATTGCCACAAATCCAAGTGTTCCGTGTTCTTTAAGGTTAATGATAGAGCATAGTGACAATAATAACATAGCTAAATCACCATTTTAAAAGAGGGAAATAAATAAAATATGAATCTACAGACTCTTGGCATACAAAACCACAGTGAATAAATAAACAAAAATCTTGAGAACTAGCCAATAAAATTTCAAAATGAGGCATAGTTCTCCAAACATTGAATGCTGGAGCCTGGTTTAATCTTAGCTCTGCACTTGTATGTAACATGTGCTGATTAAAGCAAGGATGATAACTCTGAAAAATCCTTTCCAAATTCATATTTTATGTCATGTCTATGACAAGACTGGCTTAACAGTTAACTATTTCCACCTTGAGTTCTACTTTTTGCAGCAAACACATTGACTTCAACCAACTCTCTTTCACCGCTGCTTGGAGAATAGATTATACATGGACAAAATGAGTAGGAAACTATCATTATCAACTATGATGATAGTTGTTTGAACTACTGTTGAAAGTGAGACAAATGGGTGAATTTAAGATACATTTTAGAGGGATATTAGGGAAGATTACATGTCAGACAAAAGAAAAGGAAGATGAGTTTTGTGCTGAAGGTGACTAGGTGGAGGCTGGAGGTGTTACTTATTAAGAGGAATTCTAAAATAGAAAAAAAAAAGAGTGGCTGGAGGGGAAGAAATCAAGCCAACTGGACATGCAAGAGAAAATTCTCACACGAGCACAAGAGTCTGCACTCCTGAGACAGAAAAGTGAGCCTAGTATCTGGCCATGCCGATACTGTGAGTACTCCAAAGCAGAACCACAGTGTAACAGACAGCCAGAACCCGAGCTCCAATGCACGGAAAAGAGGTGAAAAAGAAGAGAGAGAAGATGTAGACTGTTTTTTCTTTTGAGAAGGGTCTCATCAGGTGGCCAGAACTAACCTCAAACTCATGATCGTCCTGTCTCAGCCTCTTCAGTGCTAGAATTACCAGTGTGAGCCACACACCTAACTAGTAGAGTTTATTAGTAAGTTTTACTGTAAAGATATAGAGAAAAATAGATGGACACTGACGGCTTTGTGAGGTCAAGAAATTAATTCAAAAGTAATTTCATTATAATTTCCTTGTTCAACAAACTTTCAGTTTGTTCCTCTTTAAGCTTTCTTAATTTGTTTTGGAGTCCATGTTGTTGTTGTTGTGGTTGTTGTTGTTAGGTGCCATCAAGTCAGTATCCAACTCATAGTGACCCTCATAGGGTTTTTAATGGCTGACTGTTTCAGGATTGCCTAGGGAGTGGATTGCCAGGCCCTTCTCCCATTTTTGTGGTGCTGGGAATTGAACTTGGGACCTCAGAGACTGCAGCGCAGTTCTCTACCTACTGAGCTAAATCCCAGCCCCTTTGGAGTCCATAGGCCACTGAAAAACCTTTTTAGATTCACATAACAAAATAAAATTCAAAAACGTTTGCTTAATGAATGACAATATTCTTCAGGCAAAAAGCCTGAAAATTATTTTCTGAATTAGTGAGTTTCATTGTTGTTATTGTTGTTAGGTGCCATCGAGTCGGTATCCGACTCAAAGCGACACTCATAGGGTTTTCAATGGCTGACTGTTTTGGGATTGCCAGGTCCTTCTCCTGTGAGTTTCACTAACACACACACACACACACACACACACATACACACACACACCAAAAAAAAAAAAAAAAAGGGCTCCATTCCTCCACTCTGTCATGATTCTCTGTACGACATCAGGGAGTCTCTGTCTTCTCACCAACTGGCTGAGTCTGGATCATTCATTTGGACAATAGTTACTCACTAAAGCCATTTTACATCTCACCTAGCATTTTCTCTTCATTAACCAAGAAAAATTTAATGGGAGCACGCAGTGGATTAAAGAGAACTTTTTAAGATTAACCAAAAAAAAAAAAAAAAAAAAAAAAAAAAAAAAAAAAAAAAAAAAAAAAAAAAAAAAAAAAAAAAAAAAAAAAAAAAAAAAAAAAAAAAAAAAGCTGAGCAAAAAGTTCCAGGAATAGGAAACAGGAGAAATCTTTCTTGGTTTTAATGATACAAAACCATCAAGACTTGGAAGTACTGGAGCAGATGAGTAATGTAGGGTGTGAAATCTCCTCTGAGGATTTAAGAATGGAAGCCCCAATCCTATGTTATTGGTCAATGCTGTACATCCAGCTTAGGGCCAGATGGCAAGATTGCTTCATATTTTAAGAGCACAGAATAGTCTTCAGGGAAATAAGATAAACAATAATAACTAGAAGTGATTGTTGCTTTCTCTGAGCTGAACATTTTCTGTGCATTATCTAACTCACACAGTGGCCCTGAAATGTGTGGACTATTACTGTGCCCATTTTTTTGAATTGAGGAAATGGAGACTAAGAAAGAAGCTAAATAATTTTCAAATGTCTTAGGTTTGCCAAGTGGTGGGGTGAGAATTCAAACCAGGTCTGAGATTCTGGAGGCAGCTCTTAATTATTCCTGCCCTGGGCAGCAAAGAACACTCACCTAAGTAAACAGACAGCCCCAGTCAGACAAAGTAAGAGCAGTGAAAGTTAAAATTAAGCTGGATGTTAAGTAAACTTTTTACTGGGTACAGAGGAGTGCACAAACTCTGCCCACAGACCCACGAATGGCCACAATGTGAATGTCATGTAACCAGCACCCAGATCAAGATACAGATCATGACCATCTCTCAGAGCTTCCTGCTTACCCTACCCCTGAACTTAACCACTACTCTGACAGAATCACCACAGATTAGCTTTGCCTGACTTTGAACTTTTGTGAGTGGAATCACACTCTTCTGTGTTTGTGAGATTTATCTATGTGGTTGCACAGAACAGTACTATGTTTATTTTTATTGTATGATAAGAGAATTGCTTATCCATTAATTAACATTTGGTTTTTTCCAAATGTGAGTGTCTGGGGAAAGCACAGCTATGAACATTCTCATGCATAGCCTTTGGTGAACAAAAGTTTGCAAGCTGGTTGGTATGCTCCTGGAAGGGGAGTCTGTTCCTCAGAAAGTGTGCTAGAGCCAGCTTGAAAAGATGCTGCAACGCAGTTTTCTAAAGAGAAAACACTAATAGAGCAGTTTAAATGTCTTTATCCTTAGCAAATGAGCATGCAAGTAAAGCAGAATTTTAATATATTGAAGCAGACATAAAAAATTATCAGAGGGACATTCTGTTTTCTTTTCCTCCCCCTCCTCCTCCTCCTTTTTTTTTTTTTCCTTTGGTACTGGGGGCCTGAACCCAGGGCCTTGAACATACTTGGCAAGTGCTCTGCTACTGAGGTGCATTTCTAGCCCTTTTTATTTTTTTTAATCTTGAGATAGGCTCTCACTAAGTTAAGCAGGCTGCTTCTGGCCTCAAACTCTCAATCCTCCTGCCTCAGCCTCCTGAGTTGCTGGGATTAGAGGTATGTGCCACAGTGCCTGACTCCAGAGGGCTATTCTTAAATATCAAAAATAAACTAAAAGATAAATACTTAAAAGTTATCTGAATGATGGCAGTCCTGCTTGCCAAAGTTTTGTGTGATAAAAGCTAAAGAGAAATCTAATGGAATGGGTCTTAAAAGGGCTTATGCAAAATAGCATCTGGGTTGGCTACAAACTTTGATGGAGACACTAGCCTTGGCTGAGTATAGAAATTTCTAGTCCTCATCCTGCTCTGCAAGACATGGAACCTTAATGCTTCTGGATGTTAGCTTTTTCACCTCTGCAATGACAGGGTCACACTAAACTGTAAATTCTATTTTGGGCACAATATTTTGTGGTATAGATGAGAGAGAGAATGTTTCTGCCTGTTAGAAATAGCAAGGATCTAGTCCTACACATTCACTATATAATGCACCCAAAGCTGGAGTATATAAAATCAGGGATATACTTTGCTGCAAAATAAAAAATAAAGCAAGCTGGGTATGGTGGCAAATGTCTGTAATTCCAGGACAAAGGAGGCTGAGACAGGAGGATTGAGGGTTGAGGGTTTGAGGCCACTCTGGGCTACATAGCAACACCCTGCCTTAAAAAAAAAAAAAAAAAAAGGAAAAGGAAAAGGAAAAAAGAAGAAATTAAAGTTAGCTGAGCTGATACACCAGCTCATAGAGGAAGTTTTAATACCTACTAGTTGTTGTTGCTGTTGTTGTTAGGTGCTGTCGAGTCGGTATCCAACTCATAGCGACCCTCATAGGGTTTTCAACGGCTGACTATTTTGGGATTGCCTTGGGAGTGGATTGCCAGGCCCTTCTCCCATTTTTGCGGTGCTGGGAATTGAACTCAGGACCTCAGAGACTGCAGCGCAGCGCTCTACCAACTGAGCTAAATCCCACCATACCTACTAGAGTGTATGAGAAATACTTTGGCAGCTGAATAATTTGAAAACCTTTGACCAAAATGATTACAATAGTAAAAATATGTAAAACATGTTTTTAAGTTCTCAAGTTATATTATGTTAAAGCATCCTGGTTTTCCACAGACACCCTCCCTTTTCTTCCTTCTTATTTTTATCACTTCCCTGCTCTTTTGCCCAAAACACCTGCATGTTGTTGTTGTTGTTGTTGTTAGGTGCCATCGAGTCGGTATCCAACTCATAGCGACCCTACATGCAACAGGGGAATCACTATTGTCAGTGCTTCTCTGCTGTTCATAGGGTTTTCAATGGCAGATTGATTTTTGGGAGGGGGTTGCCAGGTCCTTCTCCCAAGCCTACAGCACCTGGTGTTCCCAGGCAGTCTCCCATCCAAGTACTAACTAGGCCTGATCCTGCTTAACTTCCGAGATCTGAGGGGATCAGATGCCACAGGGCTACAGCTGCAGGCAACACCTGCATAGATGAAACAAATTCCACTGAGTTTGCCATTTTTTCCTATTTTCAATGTAAACCTTTTCAATAAGTATGCTCCATTATACTTTTCCTCAGGCTGAGAAGTTAATTTTTATTTTTTATTTGAAAATTCAAACATGTAAGTTTACTAATTTTCCTCTGCATATAGTTTTGGCTGCATGCCATTAGTTTTGAAATTAAAATTTTCTTTATAACATCATTTCTAAAAGCATCTCCTTTTGTGTTTAAATATTCCTTTCTCTTATTTTTAACTGCCATACTGATGAATTTTAAAGTAAACTGACATGGCCTTATGCTGAACAAACCCCATCTCAACAGTATTGATCAAATGCTTGTTACTCTTGGTAGGTTTTGAAATTCCAGGAGCACCTATCCTGCTTCTTTACCTTGAAGATTTGCTTCAAAAAAGGACTCCACCCTGTTATGTGTCTAACATTAGCTTCTTTGTCTTTGCAGTGTTTACACATGAGAGCAAATCCAGCCGCTGTATAAGCAGCATACAAATCCCTGCCATGGCTTTTCAGCCTCTTCCTCCTTAACCTGTTAACACAGGAGGTCAAGACCAGAAAACTATCAAACACCAGAAATCATACAGACATCTAGGTGATGCTGTGACTTTGCTCAGAATGGCAGTCTGGGAATCTGACACAGGGAAGGCAAAAATGCAAGAAAAAAAGTTTCTTTTCTTTTTTAATCTGAAGTGACAAAGGAACAGTAAAGTTTCTGAGGCTGGCAGCACCATGAAAACAAATCCCCTCATTTACATCTGTGAGTAGTGGCTGAATTTATAGCTCAGGATAAATGGCAAGTCAGAGAGCTGTAGGATTACCAGTGTGCAGGCATTTGTTGGATGCATTTACATATGAACAGTAGAAAGAAGTGGGTACATACTACTCCCCTTACCAATCCACTTAGGAAACTGAAAACCCAAGTGACAAGATCCTCTTTGGCACTACAGTGTGACAAATACCAGTCATTTAACACAGCATGAGAGCAAGAAAAGTAGTAGGTAACAGTTCCTGGGTCTAGCCAAGTTCCAGGCAAGCTTTGCATGCATTACCCCATTTAAAGTTCATGAAGCTCTTTAAGTCAGGGGCAGCCCTTTTCAGAGATGAAAGAGGTGGGACAGGGAAGCTAAATGACTTGCCCCACTGCCACGTACTTCCACTGGCTGAGCCAATGTCGTCAGTGACCAGAAAGCCCCCAACATGAGCCTGTGAACTGCAGGCCAAATCTTGCTCCCTCTGTCATAGGCGCTCACTTCTCCTTTGAAGTATGTAGATTGTATTCCAACATGTATTTTGTAATACACTGGCAACTGGTAAATTATACATAGAAAACTCAGATGAGGTGATTATGAAGAGAAAGTTATTTGATATAATTATAAGGCTGTATAAGTAAAGATTATTCCAGGTGATTACAAGATAAGCATAAAATATCAAGACTTTGTGTCTTGTGATACTTCTTCAAATATATCCCTCACACTCAGAGTATAGTTAGAGTGATAAAAACTAAAGAAGAGTGGTAGAAGGTTTCCGTTCAGAAGGAAGGGATGAGATAGCCTTTAGAAGGAAAAAAAACTCAAAGCAGATTTGTGTTAACAATGGTGCCAAGGCTCAGGGTGAAGGAAGAAAGGAAATGGACAGTGGCAACTTACCTGCCAACGTGGCCTTCAAACACCACTGTGCAGAAAGTGTGCTCACATACTAAGCAAATGTTTCTTTTGGAAAAACTAGTTCTTCTTAAAGAGACTGGTTTAGAAAAGCAAAGAAATGTAAACCATATATAAATGATGAACTTCATGTGCAGCAGATCAACTAAAACTCATTAATGCGCTGTAGCTCAGTGGTGAAGCACATGCTTAGCAGGCCCAAGACCCTGGGTTCAACCCCCGGCACCCAACAAAAACAAAAAAACAAAAACAAACTTTCATATCCAAAGTCAGGATTTGCTCTCAAATTCAGTACACATATAAAATAACCAAAGTAAGTGGAAAATACTTGTTAAATTTTCATAATCTTGTTGCACTGGTAGCCCATCCAGTCAGCAGTCTGTCTTTTAAATTTTCATTCTTTCACTAGTCATTCAAGGAGCTATCTGTAATCACGTCTGGGGTTTTGAGAGGGATAAATGTCGAATTCATTATTTGTTTTCTAAGCAACTGGAAGCAGTAGTCAATTTCTACAAAGATGAACCAGTAGGTTTATCCACTCTATTAATTTCAAACTCTGCTCTTATCATCCTATCCACACATACCTGTTCTCTACTTTGATACTGTAAGTTGTTTTAGTATGTAATATGGGCAAATTCATCACACTGGCAAAGCACTATGCCTGTCCTGTTTATGACTGAAATGAATGGCTTTTAGAACTACAGGAAGAAAGCTGGGTGCAGTCACTTGGAAAGCTGAGACAGGAAGACCAAAAGTTTGAGGCCAGAGGCAGCCTGCACAACTTAGACCAGCTTCAAAATTTGAAACAACAACAAGAACAACAACAACAAAAAGATATGGCTAGAGAGATGTAGCTCACAGGTACTGCCCTTGCCTAGCCTATGCAAGGCTCTGGGTTCATTTCCCTAGCATTACAACAACAACAACCCAAAAAAAAAAAAAAAAAAAAAAAAAAAAAAAAAAAAAAAAAAAAAAAAAAAAAAAAAAAAAAAAAAAACCACAACCTACAGTTAAGAAGTACAGTCAATATTTCTGAAATGAAGTCAAAATCAAATCCTCTCTTCTAGTTAACAAAACATTAGCATATTTTAAGCATTTGAGATTTGAGGGGGCCTTTGACAAAGAGCCTGGGTCTCTTATGACAACATTAGAAAAACAGTGCTAAGAAGTAAACATCTCAAATGTCCTGCTTTTACAAAACACTTGAAAAAACTGAAAATGACCTTTTCATATCCAACTACCAAAACCAATCTTCATTCCTTTGTTTTATTATTGTTAACTTTTCCTGCATGAAATCGGGGTATACTAGTATAAGATTTCTTTGGTTGATTTTTCCACTGAAACCCATTTGTTTTTGTTGTTGTTGGGTGCCATCATAGAAATCTAAAATACACTCAGGAGCATGTTCCAGAGTTCAGAGAAAGATCTTGGGTCAGCCAGAAATAAATGTCCCAGAGAGGTGTCTGAAAGGGCATTTGATTTAGTATTTGTAAAACAATTTGGTACTAAGGTCTAGTGCATGGCCTTTTTAGCACCTTTTTAGCACCTTTTTAGCACCAGGGATAGTTTTATGGAAGACAATTGTTTCATGGACTACTTATCTAACAGGAGGCAGAGCTCAGGTGGTAATGCACGCAATGGGCGTAGATCATGCTGGCTTCTTGGCAGCTCACCTCCTGCTGGTCTAATGGAAATCAAACCTTCCCAAAAGAAAGGTTCCCAAACCAACACATGCTCAGAATTACAATTATGTTTTGTCATCAGTTGGAGACAGCACTCCTTTTTAAATGCTCCTCCTGTGATTATATCAGACCTGCCTGGACAAATCTAGACTAATCACTCTTTTGTAAGGTCACTGCTTAGTAATCTTAATTACATCAACAATGGAGTAACATATTGACAGCTTGATACCAGAAGATAAAGGTCATGGTAGCAAAAATTTTGGCCTACTGCCTTTGGTTTGGTGGAGAAGGAATTTTCCATTATTAGATTCCTCAACTCCAGAAGACTTAAACAGATCATTTTACTTTAATAATCAACTATGGATTTCAGTGGACTGGATGCATCTCTCCCAAGATCACATGTTGAAATCTTAACCCCAAATGTGATAATACTAAGACATGGAATCCTTTAGGGGATGAGTAGGTCATAAGGGTGGAGACTTCCTAGATGGGATTGGTCTCCTTACAAATGGGACCCCAGAGAGTTCTCTCACTCTCTTTTGCCATATGAAAAAAACAAAGATGGCAACCTACAACCTAGAAAAGGAACCTTACCAGAATCCATCCATGCAGCCCCCTAATTTCAGACTGCCAGCTCCCAGAACTATGAGAAATAATTTCTTGTTGTGTATAAGCTACCCAGTCTATGGCCATTTGCTATAGCAGATTGAACTAGGATATGAATCCATCACTAAATTACTTACCTGTACTTTTCTTGAATGAGTTCATATTTTTAGTGTTCACCACCATGGTAGGTCATAAATACTACACACCTAGTGTTGAATTCCTGGTTTTGGGTGACAGCATCTACATTAATTTACTCTTGTGGTATCGCATCCCAAACAAACTTTTCCAGGTAAAATCTTAATTACTCTAGAAATTTATTTTTGGCATAGATACTTCTCATTCTCAGATAAATAATCATATGAGAAATTCCTTATTTATTTCAACTCAGTAATTATTTACAGAGAATAGGGGAATGAGTGAGGAAATTCCTGGTGTGAACAGTTTACAACTTTCTATAAGGACAGAGAGTACTGCTTTCTATTTTGTTTCCAATACTAAGTCAGATGATACACCAGAATTTCCCTTCATATTTTTAAAGATATTTAATAATTAATGAATAAATTCAGCCAGGATTCATGTGATTCTTGGCACTGAAGCTAATGAATTACGTATATTCCTTGCCTTCTAGGTTCTCATTGCCTGGTGTAAGAAACCAGCTGTATGACAGTGTGATAGGCAGAACAGAGAGGGGATTAATAACCAGCTTTAGAATGTTACAGAGCCCCTCCAAGAGGAGGTAAAATCTGAATTGCATCTTCTAAATTCAATTTAAATGTCAGGTTGTAGTACAGGAGAGAAACAGATATTCCTTCTAAGCAAGAGGATCCTGGAACAAAAATGGGGAATGGGGATGGGAAAAGAGGTTAGTGAGAATGGAGGCTGAACAGGAAAACAAAGAGGCAGACTATCATGAAAGCTGCTCCATGTCATGTTGAGGAATTTATATTTTATCTTGAAGGATGTGGGATAATCGTGGTTGAGAATTAAAGAATTTTTAACCACAGAAGAAATACATTGTGTGGCTTGTTATTCCCATTCAGGATGGAGTTTGGAGAAGGGATTCTAGGCAATGAGTCTACACTCACTCAGCAAGTTAGTTGTCTACTAGGTGTCAAAGGCACAAGGTGCTAATAGTCTCAAGAAGGCAGTAGGTGGCTCAGGGGATGAGTGGAAAAGTGAGTTTTAGAATATATTATTGAGGTGGAACTGACAGGGAGTGTAAAAGAAGGCAAAGAAGATTCCTAATTTCCAGCTACATTCTAGGCACCTTATCTCTTTTGATCCCTTGTACAATCACCCTATCAAGTAGGTAGGGCAGTCGCTTACTACTTATTAGATGAGAGAAATGGCTCTAAGTGGTAAAGTGGCTTCTTCAGAGTCAACAAATGCTAGATCTAGGACCTAAAACTGATATCCAGGTTAACAATCACATAAAAAAGTTTTTATTCATGGTTAATAACATCACAGAAGCTTTCAAGATCATCCTTAATGTGTAATTTAGTAAGATTTCAACTGAGCATTATAAAAGTGGATCCACTTTATAAGACAGAAGCTGAAAAGAAAACCTATCAGAGGCTGGAAGTTCCTATAACTTTTAATAGCCATAATACTTTAGAGAGAAAGGGGACAGAATAAGTCCCTACTGCATCTAAGCACTCAGTCATGGAACAGATACTACTAGAGCACCTCTAAATACACTCAGACATAAGGCCCTAAGTAATAAGTAGCTTGCTCACATGATACTAAAACAGACAGAAATTCACCCTGCCCAGATTGTAAACATATTCATAGAGAAAGCAGAGAATAAATGTTGTAATGAAAGACTAGAATGAAATGCATACAGTGGAACCCTACAAAATAATCCTATGGATCTAAAAATTTAGAACAAAGCTGGGCATGGTGGTGCATGCCTGTAATCCCAGCAACTAGGGAAGCAGAGGCAGGAGGATTGCAAGTGCAAGGCCAGAGGCAGCTTGCAAAATTTAGCAAACCCTGTCTCAAGATAAAAAAGAACAAAATTTAAAAGACAGGGAAGGCTAGGAATGCAGCTCAGTGGTAAAGCACTTGCAAAGTATGCATAAGGCCCTGGATTCAACGCTCTCCCCTAGTACTGAGGGAAACAAAATAAAACATTTAGAACAAGTGATAGGAAGACCAAATGAAATAAAACTAAAATGAGGTGGATACGGTAGCAGACTATAATTCCAACACTCAGGCTAAGGCAGGAGGACCTCAAGTTTCAGGCAAGCTTTGGCTACATAGTAAAAATCTGTCTCAAAAACAAACAAAAAAATTACAATGAATATTCAAATAGGCATATGAAAATCACATATTTGAATGATTATTTGCTAAGAGAAAGTAATTCCATATGTCTAAAAATATTTTTTTCCTGTGATCAATTGGCCATTTATGAGACTACACATTGAAGTATTTTTTGAAAACTGAAAATCCAAGGCTAAGTGTGGTGGTACATGCCCAAAATCCCAGCACTCAGCATGAGGAAGTAAGTGGATTGTGAGTTCACAGCCAGCTTGAGCTACTTAGGGAGACTATGTCTCAAACAAACAAACAATAATAATAACAACAACAATAATAAATAAACAAATTGAAAGCCCAAGAGAGGAAAGTGCTTAGACGAAGGGTATACATCCCGGGAGTGAGTAAATCCTCAATCCTTTGGTCAAGAAATGTGTAAGCTCTTGAGAGTAGTGCTTGAAAGGAGCTAGCAGGAAACTGACCACTCCACCAAGCATGATCTGCCACTTCAAGGACCAAGAAGGTACCTAGGTCATGTCTCCTCTTCCAGTCACCACAAAGACTAGACTCGTTTGTTCTGAACATTTGGATTTTTCTTGTTCTTGTTGTTGTTAGGGTGCTGTCAAGTTGCATCCAACTCGTAGTGACCCTCTGTGCAACAGAAAGAAATACTCTCTGACACTGGCCCATGCCCAGCACTATGTCAGTGCTTCTCTGCTATTCATAAGGTTTTCAATGACTGATTATTTCGGGAGTGGGCTGCCAGGTCCTTCTCCCATTTTTGCCATGCTGGGGATAGGACTCAGAGCCTCAGAGAGCACAGGGCAACACTACCAACTGAGGACCAGTTCCCTCTAGGACCAGTTCCCTCTCATATAAGCCATTAGTGATTGAAATTGTTTCATTAGATTTTTATAATCTAATGCTCTAGCAATAAGACTCAGAAAGTTGAAAAATCTTCCTTGCTCTGCTTAATGCCTGCATATTTTCAGTCCCATTGAAAAAAGAAAATCCACTTTTATATTTTAAGCTATATTCAAAAAGTATATTTTCATAGAAAAATGTCTTTTTCACCTAAACTACATTAAATATGTCATTCATTTAATTGTTGTTGTTGTTGTTAGGTGCTGTCTAGTCCTGTCCAACTCATAGCGACCCTCATAGGGTTTTCAATGGCAAATTGTTTCAGGAGTGCCTTGGGAGTGGATTGCCATATCCTTCTCCCATATTCATTTAATTAGCAAGTATCTATTAAGGTCCTTCTTGGTTAAGTTAATGGTTGAAACCCTCAAGGGGAAGCAGGGAAGTCAAACACCTCAATACATTCCTCCATACAACAAAAAGTGGTTCCTGGCCAAAAGGACATGCAGATCCCACCCAATGAGGTGGGCTGGAGCCTGCCTCCCACTTCAATAATGCTATCAAAAAAAAAAAAAAAGTCTGGGTACTTGGAAAGGGTGCAATATCCTGCCCTTCTGATCAGAGGACTTTTTGGTATGCCTTATTTATCACACACTAACCTCAGCACAACAGATATAAGTATAAATATAACAAGTGAACTGATATTAAACATTTAAGCTAGCTTTCTAATTTAGATAGGCTCCCTACTGCTTTGTTCTAACTTAATCGCTACCAATAAAGCCACGGGAATCAATTTTCCAAACTTCCAACAGAAACACTATCAAACTTATTTAATAAAGCCCAAAGGTAAATCTGGGTAGCTGCATTTAGTACACAGATTGCTACTTTTAATGATAAAATGAGATGTGGTGGAACAATTTTCACTCACATTGTGGGAAAACATGGTGTCTCCTTAAGACCATACCTTCTACAAGCATCAAACAAGAACATGGTTCACCTGGGACTATAGTTCCAGCAGGGAAATCTTTTCCTCATCTGCCAGACTGAAAGATCTGCTGCTGTTACAAGTTCTGTCGCTTAGCAAAGCACCTCTCTCCTCTTATGATTTTGCTCTGGCCTGTGATCAACACTCCCAAAATAAAGAGAAATGCCAGCCAGGCACAATGCTGCACTTGGGAGTCTAAGGCAAGAGGATCTCAGTTGCAGGCCAGAGATGACCTATGCAACTTAGGGAGACCTTGCTTCAAAAATGAAAACTAAAAACAGGCTAGGGGTGCAGTTCAGTGGAGGAATACTTGCCTAGCATGTGAGACTCTGGGTTCAACCCCAAGTACTGAGAGAGAGGGGGGAGGGGAGAGATTGCAGAATATGATCTTTTACTTTGAATGAAATGAGATCCTCAGCAAAGGAGTGGCACAATCTCACTTATGACTTATAAGATTTCCTCTGGCTACTGGCTTGAAGATAGGCTGTAAGGGGAAGCTACTATGGTAGTCAGGTAAGAGTCAGGTCAGGCAAGTAGTAGTGAAGATGATGAGAGAGTGTCAGATTATGGTAGGAACTTCCTAGGAGCCAACAGGATTTTGTGACAAATTGAATGTGGGGTCATGAGAAAAAAGAGGCATAAAAGACTTCAAAGTTTTTGGCCTGAACAACTGGAAAAACGGATTTGCCAACAAAATGAAGACAGCTGCACTGGAATAGATATGTGTGTGGGGTGGGGAAAGCAGATCAGGAGTTGTGATATATTCATGAAGTCAAAACATCTAGGTGGAAATGTGGAGTAGGTAGTGGAAACTTGCACTTGAAGTTTAGGGGAGAGGGTTAGGCTAGAAAGAAAAATTTTGATGTTATCCACATATACCAAATACTGGATTGCTTTACTGGAACACAGCCCAGGACCCTTGACCCAAACTCAAGAATTATCTTTTTCTTTTTTAATTTATTTTATTTTATTTAGCAGGACTTGGGGGTTGAACCCAGGGCCTTGCACATTCTTTACAAGTGCTCTACTACAAAGATGTACCCCCAGTCCAATTTTTCTTATACAGAGTCTCACTAAGTTACTTACATAGGCTGCCTCTGTCCTCCAATTCGCAATCCTCCTGCCTCCACTTCTGAGTCGCTGGGATTATAGGCAGGCATCACTGCACCCAGCTAGAGAATTGAGGCCTCGTGCAGTAAGGGTAGCTCTGCTTTGGCAGCAAGAGCCTGTCTCTCACTTCTCTACAGGGCACCTATACAGACTGATCCAATTTTAGACATCACAGAGTTGCTAGAGGTCAATGTCAAGCAAAAGACACAGGCAGCTGCTCTTCAGACCAAAGCCGAAAAGTTACTTTCCAAAGTTGAACAGAGGGAGAGGGAAAATTAAAGGAAATCTTGTCAAATCCAAAACCAAAAGAGCAGTCTGGGGCAACACTTCAGGATGTCATGCACCAATGGAATCCCATCTGTTTGAGGCGCTCTAGCTTTCCCCCAGCTCACAGATTCTTTATCTGTTGCAGATAACACACCAATAATAGATCCATCCTATGGTTCTGTGAAGGTGAGGACTGAGGAGCATCTAAGACAAACTCATTTTCAGCCAAGTTTGCTATCGTAAATCAAAAAGTGAACAAATAGAGATTTATAATTGCCATGCTAACATAACTTTCTGTGAGAAGCAGAGAATGCACTGGATATTTAACATTAGATGGTATCATCAGGTGACTGGAAAAAAGCAGTCTCTATAGAAGTAGTCTTGTAAACCCAATCCTAAAAGTGATGACAAAGACCAAACTAATGTTTTATGTCTAAGTCATGCCTAAAATCATCCAAAAATACACTAACTTACATTTTATCCTTATGGTGTTCATAAATTCTGCATTTTTGGAAAGGCTGTTGTTGTTAGGTACCATTGAGTTGGGTCCCACTCATAGTGACCTTATGTACAGCACGATGAAACACTCTCTGATTCTGTGCCAGGCCCATAATATTACTTATGTTTAAGCCCATTGCTGCAGGCACTGTGTCGCTCCATCTATTTGAGGGTCTTCTTTTTTCTTGACCTGTCATTCTTCCAAACATGATGTCCTTCTCCAGGAATTGGTCCCCTCAGACAACATGTCCAAAATACGTAAGATGTTGTCTAGCTATCGTACCTTCAAGTGAACACTCTGGTTGCACTTCTTCAAGGATAGATCTGTTGGTTCTTTAGGCAGTCCATGATATTCAGTATTTGTCACCAACACCATAATTCAAAAGCACCAATTCTTCTCCTATCTCCCTTATTTAATGTCCAGCTTTCACAAACATATGATGTGACTAAAAATACTATGGCATGAGTCAGGCACACCTTTATCTTCAATGTGACATCTTTACTTTTCAGTATTTTGTTGTTGTTATTAGGTGCCAACTCATAGCAGATCCAACTCATAGCAACTCTATGTACAACAGAATAAAACACTGTGCTATGCCCAGCACTACTGTCAGTGCTTCTCTGCTATTCTTAGTGTTTTCAATGGCAGAGTGTTTTGGAAGTGGATTGTTAGGTTCTTCTCCCTAGCCTGCAGCAGCTGGTATTCTGAAGTGGTATCCCATCCAAGGACTAACAGGGCTAACCCTGCTTAGCTTCCAAGATTAGGCAGGATCGAATGCCAATTTCAGCACTTTAAAAAGGTCTTTTGGAACAATTTTTCCCAGTGCAATGTGTCTTTTGATTTCTTGACTGCTGTTTCTGTCGATGTCAACTGTAGAACCAAGTAAAGCAAAATCTTGGACAACCTCAATCTTTTCTTCATTTATCATGATTCCGTGTACTTATCCATTTGTAAGGATTTTTGTTTTGCTGATGTTGAAGTGCAATCCATTCTGAAGGCTGCGTTCTTTGATCTTCACCAGTAAATGTTTCAAACCCTCTTCACTTTCACCAAGCAGAGTTGTGTTATTTGTATAACACACACTGTGAATGAGTCTTCAATCATGACACTATGCTCTTCTTCATAAAGTCCAGCTTCTTGGATTATCTCCTCAACATAGAAATTGAAGAGGTATGGTGAAAGGATAAAGTCCTGACATACTTTTCTCAACTTTAAACCAGGCAGTGCTTCCCTGTTCTGCTCAAGTGACTGCCTGCTGGTCCATGTACAGATTCATCATTAGTACAATTAAATGTTCTGGTATTCCCATTCTTCATAATGTTGTCCATAATTTTTTGTGATCCATACAATCAGATGCCTTTACATAGTCGATAAAACATATATAAATACCTTTCTGGTTTTCTCTGGTTTTGGCTAATATCCATCTGACATTAGCAATGACCTCTCTGGTTCCATGCCCTCTTCTGAATCTGGCTTGATTCAGTCACTTTTGAATGATCGTTAGCAAAATTTTACTTGTATGTGATATTAATGATATTGTTAGAAAATTTCCACATTCTGTTGGAGAGATGGATATATCTTTCAAGGATGCTATTGGTTGAGTATCCCTTAACTAAAATACTTAGGACCAGAAGTGTTTCTGATTTTATATTATTTTTGGCTTTTGGAACATTTGTTGTTGTTATTGCTGTTAGGTGCCGTGAGTCGGTATCCGACTCATAGTGACCCTCAGAGGGTTTTCAATGGCTGACTGTTTCGGGATTGTCTTGGGAGTGGATTGCCAGGTCCTTCTCCCGTTTTTGTGGTGCTGGGAATTGAACTCAGGTCCTCAGAGACTGCAGCGCAATGCTCTACCAACTGAGCTAAATCCCAGCCCTTTGGAACATTTACATATCCGTAATGAAACATTTAGGGACGGGGGTCTCTAAGTCCAAAACTCATATCTTTCATGTACATTTTATAGATGTAGCCTGAAGGTAATTTTATATACTATTTCTCATGCATTAGTGTTTTTGACTACAACATATTCCATGAGGTCAAGTGTGGGATTTTGCACTTGAGGTGTAATGCTGGTGCTCAAAAAATTTTAGATTTTGGAGCATGTCAGATTTCAGATTAAGGTCACTCAACCTGTTGCTTTAAACTTCCACTGCAATTTACTGACAATTCAGCCAGACACCTTTCTTATACTCACAGGCCTTTTCTCTCTGAGGTGAAAAATGGGCTACCAGATACTGATAAAACGGATACAGTGACAAGAGAAATAACCCTTAAATAAAGGGGAGCTCGTTACAAACTCCTCAGGACAGCATTCAACCTGAAATAAGGACATTTCCACCCATATAAGGATAAAACTAACTATCCATACATTTTCTCATCTAGATGTGGAGAGATTTTATAAATACAAAACTTATAAAAGGCATCACCTGAGCATTTCAAAACTTGCTTTATTATTATTAATCAAGTATTTGTTTTGCCAGGAAATATTTCCAAAAAGGAAAGGTTTTGTTTCAATCACTGTGGCAGCCAACACTTCCTTTGGAGCAGTTAGAACAGTATCAGGGCACTCTGTGGCTTCTTACATGGCTTTCAAAATATTTGTGTTGCTATACAGTTCACTTGTCAGTATACATGACATGTCATACCTTTTATTCATGTGGATGTATATATACAAGTCTGAATCCAGAAAGCTTTTGAAAGGTTCATGTAAATATGCTGCAATGAAAAACAAGAAACACATCTGCTTTTTGCAGAAACACCATATTTGCAAATTTTGGTACAAATCAATCCTTACTTTCCACACAAGCTCATGATAAGCCCTATCAGTAACTTTTTTAACCCCTTAGGCCAAACTTAAATAACATTATTATATACTTGTGAGAAACTGCTCAACATCTTCTACAATTGTTATTGAATCTTCAATGTTTTATTAGTAGATTCTTATGTTTGGACAGAGGTGAAATTTCTTGAATTGTCCTCACTAACCTATGCTAATTATTTTTGATATTTGGGTCACAATTAGCAGGGAAATCCTTTTTAAAAATCTCTGGATTTGCTTTGCTGCCAAAGTCACCCCTGCCCTTAGCCCCCTGGGCAAGCACATGCAGTAGAACCATTAGAGTGGACAGGAAGGTAGCCACAATTGTTGGGGACCAAAGAGATTCTAGCCAGGGACAGGATTCCAGAGCATTGGGGATGAGATGGAAGGCTTTTCTGGACATAGGGATGGTGCCTGACACATGGTAAGTGCTCATCAATATACAGTGAATCAACACTTATACTCAAAATTTTATTAAAATTTTGGTCAGATCTGATGAATTTCACAGGTGTTTCAAAATATCAACAAATTCTAGATAAATTTAGGTATATGAGTTAGCTACCTTGGGATAATACTGGACTTTTTTTCTTTTTCTTTTTCTTTTTCTTTGTTTTTCTTCATAAAATACTGGGTATACTGCTACAATAACACTTATCCAGAAAAAGTAAAGGGACCAGAACTCCCTTTTCCATGTGAAAATTAGGAAAGGGTCTGGACAAAACAAAAATGCAAATTTGCAAGGGGTGGCTGAGGAAGGAGGGATGGAGTAACAATACCCCTGGGTGCTAGATGCTTCTAAGAACTGTATTTTTTCTGTCGTGCCTTCTCATGTAGCTAGCACCTAAGCACTTTCTGAGGCTCCTTCTCATCATCTGAGAATGACATGATGACAGGAAAGTCACCCCTTCCCACTTCTGGTATAACTCAATGTCCCCAGCCATCCTCTGCCCTCTCAGGAATCTCCTGGGCTGGCCAGGCTCTTAGGCAGGCTCCTCTGCACCTGCCACCTTCCCCTTCCCAAGAAGACCCCTCACAGGTCCTAGTCCATCCTCCCCTAACCCTTCCTCCAAACATGGCTCCCTCGGAGAGCAGAGGCCCGTGTCACAACTTTCCTGCTCAAAGTTTCAGCAGCAATGAAGCTTGTACAGTTCACTCAGTGAAACAAAGCAATAAGAACATCAATGGCCTCTTGTGGTCATCAAAGGAGAGATTTTCCCATTTTGTTTGCAAATGATACCTTGCAGAATTTCACAAGAACAAACATATATAAGCAGGCCTTTTGAAAACTACTATGTGAATACAAATTCTCATCAACTACATTTCAACTAACTGTTCCTAAAGCTCACTTTATGGTATTTTTATCTTTTTTGGTATAAGACGACATTCCAAAGAAAGAGGCCCTGAGCACTCACATTTCTCTTCTCATCCACTCCTCTGCCCCTGCAAATCTTCAGCCAAGTCAGCGTAGCCTCTGTCTCAAGGGTTCTCAGGATTAACTGCATTTTGATAGTAATATCAACCAAAAAAAGTCTAAACCCAACTTAAATTAACAAAAACTGATAAGTGTCACAGTCACCAGACAGAAGATGAATGCTGGTAATATGATACCAAAAAGAGTTTGTTATTATACCTTGCCTGTCAGGTTATGATCTCTTAATTCTAAGTTTAATTTCAGTGTATAATTTTATAAAATAATTTAAGAATATCCATTTGCCAAGCTGTTTAATCTTTTTTTTAAAAAGCTATTAATTGCTTAAAGACTCATAGGTTGTTTGCAGGAATATTTTTTTCTGATCTTTAAAAAGGAAAACCATATACCTCTGCATGCCTTCATGCCTCATTGATGGTGGTGACATGGCATCCTGGGTGGTAATCTACCTTTATCACACTGATCTATCTGCTTCAGTCTGTTAATGTCATCTTTACTAATGTATGCACAGACTTTAGATCCCATCTTCATAACTAGAGGGAATTCAATATGCTTGGGTCTAATACACCTCCACCGATGAACACTCACAGAGAAGGGCAATTGAAAAGGGAAAATTTAAAAAAAAAGTCTAGAGCCAGGCAGGCGTGGTGGCACATGCCTATAATCACAGCACTCAGTAGACTTAGGCAGGAGGACTGACACAAGTTCAAGGCCAGCCTGGGCTACACAGCAAGTTCCAGGCCAGCATCAGCTATGTAGGGAGACCCTGTCTCAATCCCTGCTCATTCCCCACAAAAAAGACAGATGTCAAAATCACCAAATACGGAAAACAAAAATAAGTAAACATAGGATTGGATATAGTAAAATGGAGAATTTCACTGAAATCTGTGTCAATGTTTTCATTAATTCAACTTGACTCCATTTCCCCAAATTACCTAGCACTTTATCCTTTCACAGAACAGATTCTAGAAATGGGCAGACCACCAGCTCTAAGCCCTTCAGGCAGGAAAACTCTTATCAACTGCTCTTTCAGCCCTGAAAAATAGCGTCTCCTAGTTTATATTATTACACGATCTATTCAACATGGTGATCTGGTTTCTGCTGCAACATTGACATTTAACTATTTATGAAAGATTTGGACTATTTATGAAAGAAAAAAAGAGAACTGGCAAGCATGGTAAGGTTTTCAAAAGAAAGACAAAAGAGATACATGACTAGCTTTGTTTGGTTCATTAAATTTCAAGGGGGGTCCCCTCCAGTTTGAGAAATGCATGTTATCACCAGTATGTTTATTAAAAGTGCTACTCTAAATTGCAGATTGAGCAAATGTGAATTCCTCTTGGTAGCTGCAGATTACTAATATGCAATTTTTAAATGAGTGGAGGGTGAAACAATAGGGAAGACCTGTACAACAATAGTTAGAAAGTTTTGCTGTTGTTAGGTGCCATTGAGTCAGGTCTGACTCATAGTGACCCTGTGCACAACGGTGGTTCCAAAAGATAATGCTAATTTAGATAAAACTCAAATTCAAATTTATGATAGTTAAATGTCCAGATTCAGATAGGTGGGATATTCCCAAGGTTGTTTTGCATTTTTATTTTTTTTAAATCTCTCATAATGATGCTCAGAATCGAAAAGTAAAATAGTATGCACTTTGCTCAATGATTACTTGACAGGTATCAGATTTAAGAAGGGACAAGGGACCTTCCAGAGCAAATGGTTGCTTGCTGGCTCACTTGAAAAATGCACTTGTTTCAACACAGAAATAACAAATCTGTTTCTGATTCCCGACATTAGTGTCTAAATGCTGCCAAGAAAAGAATCTAAGGAATTCTTTTACATACACAACATACACGAGACAACTGGAAAAAGCCCTGTGCTCCATTCCAGGGAGCATGACAAAGAGGGGGCGGGCTGAGTTTCTAACATGAACTGCCCTTGTGGGAGCAGAAGCACATGCCTGAGATGGTTCATAGCTATAATCTCCAACATAACTCTCTGCTATTATTAGACCACTCAAAGGCTTTCCCAAATCTGTAACTTGTGGAGCAGAAAAGGGTATAGACAGAACCCTACCAGGAAGAGCACAAGGACCAATGGGACACACCCAACCAGAGAATTCACAACTTTTCCGCTGCGAAACTACATCTATAGATCTTGGAAGACACACTGAAGCTGAAAGGGAAAGACCTAGCCCATCGTCAAACTCATGTTTAAAAATTCCTAGAGAAAAGGCGGAAAGAATGAGAGAAAAATCCAATATGAAATTCAGCAACTTAAGGTCCATGATGTTTAGAAAACACTGAAATTATTCTTAAAAGCAGAAAAGGATGTATTAATCCTTTCCAAATCAACAGAAACATTTTTTGAAATATTACCTTATTTTTAAAACTCCAAAGGAGAATAAGCAGGAGAATTCTGAAAGACTGAGTCATCCAAGAGCCTGAGCTAGCTAATGCAACTGTTTAAAGTTTTGGCTCACACTGAGTTGATGGCAGTGAACTCAGTTTTGTTTTGTTTTTCCCCTTCTCAGCAGGATAAGAATTCATGGTGGAAACTGGATGGTTTAAAGGAAATAAAGAGGCAACATGTTCTTTTGGATGACTGGTCATAATAGGTAGATTTTCAACCTGCCTACATACCAACTTGTCTTAAACTTGCATCGCCATAAGTTCCAAATTCATCATCAAAGCAGCTACGCTAGGGGGTCATTCTTACAGCTCTCTACTAAACACATCACCTAGAAGTGTCCCTCAATTTATGTGACTCTGCATGCACTACTATCCTGGGTTGTATGGCATTCTTCAGAATCCACGTCTACCCAGAACTTTAGCATGAAGCCTTATTTAGAAATATGGTCTTTGCAAATAATCAGCCAAAATGAGGTTAGAGACTGGATTAGGGTGGGCTCTAAACTCAATAATTGGTTTCTTTATAAGAAAGCCACCTGATACAAAGACAAAGTGACAGAGAGGACATAAAGAGAAGGTCATGAGAAGACAGGCAGAGACTGGTGTATTGCTATCACAAGTCATGGGATACCTGGGGCCATCAGAAACTGGAAGCCCCAAGGCACAAATGTCCTCTAGGGCCAACATCTTGATTTCAGACTTCTGGCCTGTAAAACGTGAGAGAATAAAGTTCTCTTGCAAACCACTCATTTAGTGGTAATTTGTTACAGTAGCTCTGGGAAATTAGTGAAGGTCTGTCTCCTAACCAGTGCCAGTGGGGCAATGCTTTGCTGCAAGCCTAAAGCAGCACATAAAATTAATCTTCAAGGACTTTTATAGCTATTTGACATTGTGGTGATAGCACACAAAAACATGTTATATTTTGTGAAATTACAGTTAGTGATGAATTGGAAATTTTTAAAAAGACTTTACTATGGTTAGGAAAACAATGTAAAGGTAATATTTATAAAGATGAAGCTGATGTACTATACTTAAGAAATTTACATTTTGAACCATCTTAGAGATAATTTTGTTCCCTGTAATTTTAGTGGCAAAAAGATTTTATCCTAATTTTTAAAAATAATCTGTGTGTATATATATATGCACACAGACACACACACACACACACCCATACGGTATACACATAGTAGTTTGTTATTAGTTATATTATTAGGTTAGATAGAAACTCCCTTCTTCAGATCATGATGGATCATTGACCGTACAGTGAAGGTGCGGAACACCATACCTTTGTTAACAACAGGGATCTTGGCAGAACTTTAGAGGACTTCTTCACAAAGACTGAGAGCTCAGAGGTAGCTCAGACAAAATGCACCTGGGTGGAGTAGATGTATCTGAGATACTTCCACGGAGACAGTAAAGAGTAGCTGCAACTGTGTGTGCCTACAGCAACAGTTACAACAGAGGTGACATCTCTCTACCTTAAAGACACTTTACTAGTAGAAAACTGACAAAAAGCTGAGAAAACATGAATTCAGAAAAAAAGCAGTCTCAGTGGCAAAAAGGAAATCATGCACCAATGTGGGAGGCTGATTAGAATGTTTTCTTTCAGCACTTATAAGAAACACACAGGAACATGATTTAAACCAAAAAAAAAAAAAAAAAAAAAGAGGGCAATCATGTTTCCTTTAAGGTTAATGATAATCACAACCACACACTCAATAGCCCCCATGACGTGCGCTAACAATAGAAAAACAGAGCAATTATTGAAAGCCTCTTTTCCAGAGTGAAAACAGCAACCACCACCAAGTAGCTATTAATATTCCTGTGTTCAGTCCCCCTCACCATTACTTTGCCATAGGTTTGCCTCAATATGTACCATAAAGGGGGATCCAAAAATCTTTACTGGAAACCAGTCACAGGATGAGAACAAAATGTCAAGGGTTTGTCCCAGCTGCCAGGACATCAGAAAAAGGGTTTTAAACTCTATTGTGGATTCTAGGATAGAACACACATACTCTTCAGCATAAAAGTACTCCATTATCAGTACATGTCATAGACTTGACTTTTAAATTTTTCCTCAGTTACTATGGAAACTAAGAGTCCATGAAATTGATAGATTCTTTAATAAAGTGAAATTGCTGTTATGGGATTGGGTGGAGAAAAATATGTTGAAGCTGCAGAAGTCATACCCAATAACAATTCTACACCTGTATTCAATTAAAAATCCCAAACCTTGAGCTATCATTAGATCATAATGATTTCAACGGCACTGTGGAAATTACACTAGGTTAGCATGCTTCTTTATCCAGTAATACTGGTGACTCTTCATAGTTATATTTTTTTTTTAAAAAAAGAAAAAGTCTGAAGTTTCGTGAGAGTTCATAAGTCCTTTCCTCTAAAATTACTTTTTAGAAATATTCAAATCCATTCAGCCTAAGGCTCCCTAGAACCCCATGGCAACTAGATACTCTCTATAGTAAGAACTAATTCAATGTTTGGGGAGAAAAAAAAATGTGACGCTCTTTCTCGTTCTCACCCCCTCAGTGTGATCACATTATAAGTTATCAAATTAGGGTTAAAATTATAAAGGCTGATTAACACAGAAACTATGTCTATACCTCATTAACAGACTTTGAGAACAAAGGAATGATCCACAAAGCCAATAAGCCAGGACCACTTTCTTTCCAAAAACTGAAAGACTGTCAAGAGTTTCCCTTCAACACAACGACATACACTGAAAGATACGAGCAAAACAGTCAGTTTCAGTTCCAAGGAAATTCATCCTAACTCCTTCATTTCAACAATGTCAGAGAAAAACACACTTTTACATGCCTCAGTTAATGACATTATGACAAAAGTTGGAAGAAAATTTAAGTTGAAGGAAAAAATAATTGCCTAAAAGGAAAAAATACCCAACTAATCAGTGAATCATGACATACTCATTTATTCACCATGCTGCAGCACTTAGGAAGTACTATAATTTATATGTAGCTAGAACAAGATGTATGTTCTGTAGCAAAATCTATTTCCTTCCTGAATTTATTCACCAAAGCTTAAAGCAAGGAATCCTTTTCTCCTTCCTACTGAGTATTCGAGCAACTCATTATGTGAAAACTTTTCTAGTAGGACTCAGAGTCCAACTATAAACCATTTCTACACTGAAGCTTATTTTTTTTTTTAAAAAAAGCCCTCATTTATCCCAAACTTTTAACCACTTTTGTCTATGACAGAATGCATACCAAACACATTTATCCAGAGAAATACCCTTTCTGTCTAAAAAAGAATTCTATCTCCCCAGCAGGAGGTCTTTCTTCCTGTTTGTTAAAAAAAAAAAAAAAAAAAAAAAAAGAACAATGACTTTTTAACTTTTACACTTAACAAAACTTTAAACTTTGTGCTGGAATTAGCACTATGATTTAAACTCTGATGCAAAATGAGAAGTTTTGAGAATGGACCCAAGCCCCTCACCTTTCAGGCAGAACATTCTGCAGCAGTTCCATGGAGGGGCTGGTGCTCTGCAATCCGATGTAGCCTGCAGTGCTAGGCACAGCTGTCTCCCACCCACCTCTCCAGCAGCCACCGCCAGAAAGCAGGGCAGCCAGCCAGCGCCTGTTACTACAGGAAGCCACTGCCCAATCCCAGCTTTCAGGCCAGGCTGCTGACACCTCCCTATCTCTCCTTCGTTATTTCACACAATGAATCACCCCAGCCCAGGATCCTCTTGAAAAGGGAGGGGAGCTGGGGGTCATCAGTCCAGTGCAGACCAGCACAAGGGCGGGCCCATTTGTTTGTGCCTATCTCCCAGCATTTTCCATTGCAGCAGATGGAGCTCTTCACGTGATCAACAGCACAAAATAGAAATCACTCGATTCAGTTTAACTGCTTGCTATTAATTATGACTTCTTACTTGACTTCACTATTCATTTTCTGTGACATGCTCCCCTTTTCTCTAATATGGAACAATCTATACAGGTACAGAATGAACACTAAACATTAGAATATGAAACTTTGCACACAGTTGTCTGAATCTACATAAATGAACAAAGATTTATGAAATGCTTATATAGTGCCAAATAGTAAGCACTATGTAAGTGTTGACTATTGTTATTATCACTACTAACACTGTTAACAAACTTGAGGGTTGGGATAAAAAAGTGAAGTGTGTTAAACTTCTAATGGTGTTGCCAGTTTTTCAGATAAGGAAGTAAAGTGAGTATTGTTGTTGGGTGCTGTCAAGTCAGTATCCAACTCATAGTGACCCTACGTACAACAGGCAAATCACTATTGTCAGTGCTTCTCTGCTATTCATGGGACTTTCAATGGCAGATTGATTTTTGGGAGTGGATTACCAGTTCCTTCTCCCAAGCCTACAGTATCTCGTGTTCCCAGGCGGTCTCCCACCCAAGTACCAGCCAGGACCAACCCTGCTTAGCTTCCCAGATCTGACGGGATAGGAAACTACAGTGCTACTGCTGCAGGCAAGTCAGTATTAGAGTATGCGAATTTCTAATGTTATGGTAGCCATAAGCAGATCATTCAATTACTCCCTTTCCACTGGAAAGCTAAATGGACTCTGGTAAGTTCAGGGATACCTGACCACACACCTTCTAAGATAGGTTAAAAGTGAAACAAGAGAAATAGTCTACAGACACTGCCTCAGGGGCACCCTGTTTGAAAGTGACATCTGAACCCTGAGTGGCCCTGTGGTGCTTCCTCACATAGACTTGAGAGTCTCCTGGCTGCAGGAAGTGGCTATTGTTCACAAGGCCGGCTACTGCTCACAGGTCTTCCTTTGGACTTCACAGGATGCAGGAAACTGACTCATGAAACCAAATCTGTCTGTGTGATGGGGTGCTGGCTGCAGCCCTTGCTGTATATTATGGACGCTCTGTGTTCCTTTGGCTTTCAACATGTGGTTCTGCGTATCCTAGCTGAATTTCTACTCCTCATCATCCTGCATCACCAACAGCAGCTGGTTAATAAGTTGCCTTCCCTGAGGAAGTCACTGCATTAGTTGCTATTATCACAAGGAAATATAAGAGGTCCTTCGTCAGAAGCAAGTTAGGGTGAAAAAACCTGAACGTGGAATGCTTGCTAAAATGGAATACTAAGTCTTAGAACAGAAGTGGAAGGAACCTCACAGCTTATTTCACTTAGTAAACCATGAGGTGACTTGCCCACCAACGTAGTGGCAGCATCAAGATCAAAACCAGACCCCACGACAGACTTCCATCTCACCATGTGACCTTTCCATGTTGGGGAGGAGCCATAATCTGTCCCTTCCTATCCTGAGTGGTCTTCCAGGTAATGTATGAATGGCAAAAGTATTCCTAAACTATATTCTTGTGAGTTATAGTCAACATTTTTAGAAAGAGAGAGAGAGAGAGATGAGAGAGAGAGAAAGGGAGAAAGAAAGAGAGAGTCTCAAGTGGTTGTATATGTTTACTAGCATTCTTTAAACTTTTTTAGTAGAGGTAACATTATATGCAGGAAAGAACACTTTTGGAAAATAAAGAGAACTGAATTTCAGTTATGTATTTATCACTATCTAGCTGGTCTCTATGGAAGTTCACTACCTGTAAATGTTAGGATAAAATGGAATGTACACACTAAATGCTAAGATTCCATCCTGCTACATTAACTGTTTTTTTCTGTATGAATCCACATGCACACACACACTCTCTCTGTTACGAGCATCATGTCATGTTGCAAGAAAAGAGCAAGTCTGTCCTTTCACGGTTTCATGGAATTGCAGCTGGGGATGTAGTTCAGTGGTAGAGCACTTGCCTAGCATTCATGAAGTCCTGGATTTGATCCCTAGCACTGCAGGGGGTGAGTGGAAGAGATGAGTGGAATAAATAATTATAATGTAATAAGCTACACAGTAGAAGCACAGAACTGATAATAATCAATGATAGCTTCTTGTCTATTACCATCTAACTCAGTTATACTCTTGTGAATAGGGTTAATGTGGTGGGTTAAATAGTGTCACCCAGAATCCATATCTACCCTCAAAATGTGACCTTACTTAGAAGAGTCTTTGCAGGTGTAATTAAGCTAAAGATGAGATGATACTGGATTAGAGTGGGCCAAGAGAGAAAAGGACACAGAGACACAGAGAAGATTTTGTAAACATGGGACCTGGAATGGGACAAGGAATGCCTAGAGCCACCATAGGCTGGAAGAGGCAGGCAAGGATCTTCTCCCAGAGAATTCAGAGAGAAGGTGACCTTGTGACACCCAGGTTCTAGACCCTGACTTCCTAAATGCTGACAGAATAATCAGTTGTTTCCAGTCATCACATTTGAGGTAACTGAGTATAGCAGCCCCAGGAAATTAATACATTTAGCAAGGTAAGAATTGTAGGAAAGGGGGCACAATTCTTTTTCCTGTCTAAAATTACCTTCAACGTATGTTTATATAGGGCTGGGATTTAGTTCAGTTGGTAGAGTGCCGCTCTGCAGTCTCTGAGGTCCCGAGTTCGATTCCCAGCACCACAAAAATGGGAGAAGGACGTGGCAATCCACTCCCAAGGCAATCCCAAAACAATCAGCCATTGAAAACCCTATAAGGGTTGCTATGAGTCAGACAGGACTCAACGGCACCTAACAACAACAACAACAACACTTGCTGGGCTAAATTTTTACTTGGATAAGAAAAAGTCTTCCTATAACATAGCACTCTCCAAAACACAAATACCATCCCCTACTAAATTAGCAAAATTACAGGTATAACCACCTCTAAAGTTCATAACATTTACCTCAAGTAGTAGAAATGGAATGGGCTTTTATAAATGTTAAGTAGAAGACTGGCATGTTTAAAAATCCCTTGTTTTTGACTGTCAAACAACTGTGAATACATCTGAGAAAACATAAAAAGTCACACTGTTCAGGCTCTGAAAAAAAAGAACTATCCACTAATATTACATTATCTCCCACCACTATCCATTAAAATTATATAGTCTGCCACCACTAAACATTGCTACTGAGATTGAAAAAGAAAGACCTAAGGTGCCTGCGCGAAGAAACAGGCACAGGATGATACACATGTGCAGATTCATCCCCCTCTGGACAGGATAAACATCTTGCCTTGCCAACCCTGACAGCAGGGAGGCAACCCTTGTAGGGTTACAACATCCAGCATCGTGTTAAACTTTAACATCATCATCTCTACAAGAGGGAGTGGTACTCACACGCACACAGCCAAAAATTTTCAGGGAATTACGTCTTCCAGAATACATCAGTGTTATTTCACTTGTGTGATAGAATTTTAGTTTATTTTTATTTATCGAAATAAATTATTTTATTAAAATAATGAAGATGAGGATAAGTTAGGGCTTCACTTGCATAACATAGAATTAACGAGTCTAAATTCACTCAAAATTCTACTACATTCCTGGCAAGATGCAGAACAAAATTATATAAGAAAAATAGGCAAGCCACATCTTCTCTTACCAAAAATACCAAAGATGGAAAATTCCCTGTCCACACCCATTCAAATGTTTGTATCACATAAACTAGAAAGTATACCTTTCTTCCTTTGTCATGCCTATACCTTCATACAGACTTTTAAAGGACAAAGAGCTTTTGAAATCAAAAGAGCCCAAAGATATTTCTAACCACCAGTGCTTTCCATTACAGCCACTGAAAACCCTACGAATAGCAGAGAAGCGCTGACATAGTGCCAGGCATGGCAGTGTTGGGGAGTATTTCATTCTGATGTATATAGCTATGAATTGAACCTGCCTCGACCGCACTTAATAATATATTGCAAGAGATTGAAGATGCTGAACCCTCTGATGCCTTTATGACCAGGGCAATCCATTCTAGTGGCACCTGTGACCTTCAAAATGAAAGTTTTAGTTACCCAACTAAACTTACCCAAGTTTCAGTTATTCCCAGCCCCCTACTGCCAAAATAACCAACAGATCTGTCCTAGAAGAAGCACAACCAGAGTGCTCCTTGGAAGCAAGGATGGCTAGAA
>VMDO01002554.1:145734-163803 GCA_007922755.1 Pedetes capensis | reverse complement strand
TGTACATTAAAAATTTCTAATAAAAAAAAAAAAAAAAGAACCTCTGGCCTAAGAGAATATTAATAGGTTTTCAAGTAGAAATGTAATTTTATCAACATATTATATATATATGCGTGTATGTTATTTATGTTGCTGTTGTTAGGTGCTGTGGAGTAATGTCTGACTCATAGCAACCTCATACGGTTTTCAACAGCTGTTTTTTGGGATTGCTTTGAGAGTGGATTGCCATGTCCTTCTCCCACTTTTGTGGTGCTGGGGACTAAACTTGGATCCTCAGAGAGTGGAGAACAACACTCTACCAACCGAGCTAAACCCTAGCCCACATTATATATGTATGCGTGCAGAAAAGAGGTTATTGCAATGTCCAAAGTAAAAACCAACAAAATCAACTAGGATAACAAAAAGGTTCAGAAATAAAAACAGACATCACCTACGGCTCTACCGTATGGCTCTACGGCTCTATCTACTGATTTGAGCATGTTGGCACACACCTATAATCCAATCACTCAGGAAGCTGAGGCAGGAGGACTGATTTCAAGACCAGCCTGGGTGACAGAGTGAGTTCAAGATCAGGCTGGGCTACATTGCAAGACCCTATCTCAAAAAGCCAAACAATTAATCGATCAATGGATTAGTAATTCATTCTAGGATTATGAAAAAATAGATCAAAAATAGGAATTACAAAGCAAGGGAACAGACTTTTTATTTAAGTGACTAGTCGCTCATCAGAGGAGAAGCCACACAAAAAGAATAGTGGAAGACAAGACATTTTCTAGCATAAGAATCAATGGTTCAAGGAAGCCATCGTGTGCTATCATCAGATGGGAAAGTCAGACTCCCAGCACAAGTGGGAGCTGTGTTCTTTACTATTAAAAAAAAATTAGGAAATGAGAGAGAGAGAGAGAGAGAGAGAGAGAAAGAGAGAGAGAGAGAGAGAGAGAGAAGCAAAAGCTTTTCTTCCTGGTAAATGGCAACTTCGAAAAGGAAGAGATTTAGTAACTCCTCTACAGATAAATTTTCCAGGACTGCAGCTTCTCTCTCTGAAGTGAGACACATGCCTCCTCCTGAATGTGCTTTCTAATTAGAAAACTCTAATAATATGTTATTTTCCCACATTGAATGGGTCGGAAACTGGAAAAGAATATTAGTTGATTACTGGAGTTTAAAACACATATTCTTGAGTAGGCTTTCCTCCCCAAGGCAGAAGGAAAGCATACTAGGATGGTTTGCTTGTCGGGTTGCATTTGTAGAGTGCCTTCAGAGCACAGCATCTGGTCCTACAATACAGAAGCACAGAGATGATGCCCATCCCCATTCACATTATTCCAGAGCTGTCAATAAGCTCATTCAACCAGCACTCCTCAACTAGGATTACATGGCACTCTAGCACCTCAGCAATTATTACACTCTGTTCCAAATACATTAAGAAGGAAGAAAGGCAGGGAGACAAGGAAATGAAGTTTATTCAGACACACTGAATCTGGACCAGCAATTTACTTCTTCCTATGAAAATGATCTACTTATTCTAAAGGGAATTTACAAGAGAAAAAAAAACAGGGTAAATAAATAAATAAAACTGCTGTCAAATAACAGTTCCAAACCAAAGCAAAACAAACTACTGGCACTAGGGAAACTTCAAGTTTGAAGTCTCTCAAATTGGGACACACTATAACCAAATACAGAAGCAACTCCTACAGTCCCAACTCTTCCCCTATAGGGAAGAGTTAATGATAACAGACCCTCTAGTCAAATCCCTGTGCTCAGCACCTTAAAGCACAGGACTTTGTCCCTGACAGCATGGCCTTGGGCAGTTTACTCATCTTCTCTAAGTAGCTTTCTTCTCTGTAAAATGAAAAACTATTGCTAATAATTCTTGCTTGCCTATTTTACAGGCTAGGTATGGAAAGCAAATACAATAAAACGTAGAAAGCAAATTGAAAGCATGATGTAGAAGAAACTCTTCCTATTCTCTGTATTCCTATCATGATCTTACAATAGATTCAAGGCTACAATCAAGAGAGGAAGGAGGAATCAAATGCCCATCAGTCAGGATGCTTTCTACAGTATTAACAGCTTGAGTTGCTTAGGATTCCTTGGCTTCAAGTGGTCCTGTGGCCCAGAGGTCCGAGGTGCAGAATTTACATGCCTTTGCTTCCTTCATCACACTTTGGGTTTCTGGGTGATCAAGAACCAGAGTTATTTGCATATCCCAGTAGAGAGACAATATTCCTACATCATTTTAAACCAGGGATGGCGTTTCACTTCAAATTAATATGGTTTATACCAGATGGAAAGGAAACTTGAATGACTCTGTCCATTGTTCATGTTGCTAATTCATCAGAGTAATTTATCATAGGGTCCTCATATGTGTGTATTTTCTATTTTAAATGTTTCTTGACCATTGTTTTATACTTAAACCTCCTCAGTCTTCCTTTTTTACTGACAACCTCTGAAATTCAGCATGAGCAGAATCAGTGTGGACGGGTTGCAATTCTTCTTCTCTGACCCTCTTTTAAGTGATCCTGATTGCTTGGTAAAACCCTACCTCCTACATCTGCCAGTCTCAGGATTAGAAAACCTATTTAACTTTGTTTATCCCACATTTCACTACCTGGTTCCTAAAAGACAAAAGGAATGAATCTGGAGACCTGAGGAAGCTATCTGGCAAAAAGAAGTGCCTTATCACGTAAAAGGAGCATTTATAAGTAAGTTAGAAACATCTGAGGACAAAAAGAAATCTGTGACAAGTTTTCCCTTAAAAGTCAATTTGGAACTTCTTGGTTCTTAAAGTGAAGTAAGAAAAGCTGCCCAGGTTTAGAAGTTCAGCATGCTGGAAAGAGACACAGAGTAGGCTGAGGCCCCAAGAGCAGTGGAGTGCTTGTTGTTGTTGTGTGCCATCCAGTCATGTCTGACTTATAGTGAGTGACCTTTATAGGATTTTCAATGGCTGATTGTTTCAGGATTGCCTTGGGAGTGGATTGTCATGTCCTTCTCCCATTTTTGGGATGCTGGGAATCAAACTCCTGACTTCAGAGACTGCAGAGTGGTGCTCTACCAACTGAGCTAAATCCCAGCCCAGTGGAGTGCTTAGGGAAAGTAAACACCAAGAAAGACCAACCAGACATAATTAGAAGGGAAATTCGCCAATGATGCTAAAGGACCAGTATCAAGGGTTGGACATTAATCCTTGAGCAAGAAAAGGACCTGGAAAAGGCTGTGCAGGAAAGAAAGGTAAGCATGCTAAACCAGTAATTTGTTTCTAATCCTATCAGTAAGATTGCAACTAAACAGATTATAAATAGTTTGAAGAGATATATGCAAAATAACTAACGGGAGGAAAGACTGTGAATGGGGAAGGGACATATTCAGAGTGATAACATTGTCAATCAACCTGCCAATCAACCCCAGTGTGCTACTTCTGGAAACCACATTATTACTTTCTTAAGACTTGATGACACATAACTATCAGGATGGAACAAGGAAAGTTTGGCCCACTCTTACTCTAAGGATATTTAACTTCTAATAAATGTTTTGAGTCAGCTAAGAGAATTAAAGAAATACAAATTCATGCTCATATGATAAAATGAACTAGGTCAAACATAACTAACTGCAGGGGACAATTTAAAGAAATCTAAAGCAACAGACTAAGAAAGTTCAGCAAACACTAATACTACAGGGAAAAGAGCAAATCCATTTACATATAAAGGGGTTCTATATAATTCAAACTCTGCCAGAATAAAAGTCTAACATCATTATAAGCAATTCCTTAACACTTCCCTTTCCAATTCAGAAATAGTTAAAACAGCAAAGAAGAGATTACATGTACAATGAAGTAGTTCAGAAAATAAGTGTAATGACATTTCACAAAGATCCCTGAGCCATCTCATTCTATTCAAACCATCTAAAATTAATTCTATGAGGAAATCTTAACCATGAAATGCTGAAAATGACAAAAACCACTTTAGTAGATAGCGAACATATAAATATGAAAACAATTTTACCAGCTTCTACTGGGTATGATAACTAAAATTCATAACCCCAACTCCCAAGCAAAATATAGTATTTATTAGAAGAAATTACGTGATAAAGCTCATTGAACAAACATAACAGTGTTAGAACTAAAAGCAAACTGTATTGTTATATAGGTTTCTAATTCATGGTAAAGACAAAACAAAGCACTTTTCATTTTCTCTAGCTTGTAATAAAAATATAGGTGTGCAAGAGGAACTCATTTCAATATCCTATATACATAAATCACCATAGCACAACTGAGGAGTAATAACGTTCTTACAAAGAAAATAACTTCTGTAACAATATCTCTTGCATTTGGAGTTATTCCCACATCAAGGGACTCAGCAGAGTAAGGAAAACCTCTCATTAAGAGCTCTAAGGGGCTTAAGACACTTTCCTCAAGGACACAGTCCCCAGAGCATTGCTGGAGATAAAGGGAAGAAACAATGTGCGAAGTAATATTCTAATCAAGGGGTTGCCAATAAATTAGAGACTGCAAAGTAAATATTTAAATACTAACTCATCAGTGTTATTTCAAAATAATGGCAGATGCTCACTTTTTTCCCAAAAATTTAACCAAAGATCGATTTCCCTATCAGAAATACCAGCTGCAGAAAATAATTCTCCAAGTATAATCTGGAGGAAATTAATTCAGCACCACTGATCTCTATGCCATCATGAATAAAATGATTGCAATAAAACAAATCAAAGACTTCTCATTTCTAAACTGTGAGAGTTACTGGAACATACTGAGCAATATATAATGTACTACGCTGTGTGTACCTTTCCATTGTTGTCTTATACTGTTATTTAAATTGGAGAAAGGGAATCATTCATCTGTCCAGATGAATATGGCGATTTTGTGTAGGTCATAATTAATCACCATATTATAATTTCTTTTGAAGAAGAAAGGTAAGAGTTAAGATATTTCTTTGTACTTTTTCTAACATTTTACACATACACAGATATTAGATGATCTGATTTATTGCTTCTTAATGTGAAGGGAACCTCAGCAAATAGAACATAGGGAAATCAGGAAAAGAAAGGTATTAGCCAGACTAGACACAAGTGATCCTGACAGGTTTGCTTTCTCCATTGTTTCCAGGCAATGAAAAACACTTGAAGACAGTCACTGCTGTGACCAGAACTTGGGAAGAAAGCAAAAAATCAGAAGAGGACACAATACAAAAAGGCTTGTTTCACTCAAATTTTGATATCCAGAGATATAAACTTCTACCCAGTGACTGACTATCACACATTTAACAAGTTATCTGTATAAATGAACCAAATCCTCTAATGATCAGGGATTAGTTCCGAGTCAGAATCTCTAGAATCATAAAGGCTAGAAAATTTGAAAGTAACAAAGGAAACCAAGACTCAGGCTTGCAAGGTGGGCTTGATGGTAAGAGACTTTCATTTAGTCTTTAATACCATTATTTTCTTTTGAAAGACATCTGAGATTTTAGAATGAATGCAGCAATAAACTATTCCTTCTGCTGCTACCTTGTATTTTAAATTCTCCTTTAGTTACTCAGTCCAACAACAGATAGACATAGCTGCACTGACATGTAGGTGGCTATACACATATATACACATAGGTATGTACATAAACAAACACAGTTTTTCTCTTATAAAAACTTTTCTGCATCTGAGAACCAACTCCTATCTATCAGACTTCTTGTTGTTAGGTGCCCTCAAGTGGTGTCTGACTCATAGCGACCCTCATAGGGTTTTCAATGGCAGATTGTTTCCGGATTGCCTTGGGAGTGGGTTGCCACGTCCTTCTCCCATTTTTGCAGTGCTAGGAATCAAACTTGGGACCTCAAAGACTGCAGAGCGGTGCTCTACCAGCTGAGCTAAACCCCAGCCCATCTATCAGACTAGAAAGAAGGAAATTTCTGTAATAATTCCCTCCATCAAGCAAATGGCTAATAAGTTTTCTATAGTTTTAAATTTATTGGAAGAGTTCATAATAAGTCGGAAAAAAATTCTATGAAGGCACAAACCACATAGAAAATGATACTGGTAAAAACAAACAATAGGTTTTCTTAATAAAGGGATTCATAAAGTATAAGTTAGCTCAGTGATTTTTCAAAAAGATATTTTCATTTCATACTATTTTTCACACAATTCAAGCTGGAAGGAGAAAAACTCTCAAACAGCTTTTGTAAAATATATGTTCCTATTTGAAAACAAAGCATTTTACTACCAGCAATTTAGTAAGCTAAATAATAGCTACATGATACAAAGTAAAGTCAAAGTTAAATTCTCACATCCTAGGGTAGAAATATTATGTGCCGTTTTGTCTTGTTAGTATTTGGGGGTGGGTAGAAGGAAGTATTTGTTCATTTTAAATTAAAATTTAAGGTTGATTGTTTCTTAAAAGACAAAAGAGTAAGAAAGTTCAGAATTAACTATTAAGCATAGGATAGGAAAATTCCTTCCCATAGCATTTCCCATTTCTGATAAAATCAAAGCAAAATGGAGTTTTCCCTCTCTATCTGTCTCATATAATGTTTTAATGCTCAAAGGATTCCTTTGCAGCCTCAGGACCTAAAGAGAGCCTTCAAAGTAAAGCTGAGTTCTTGCTATTGACATGGATCTGGATGAATCCCACACATTACTGCATCTTTAAAGAAGCAAAAACTAAGAAAGATAGCACAAATCTCTTCCCTCCTACACCAAGTAATGCCCTTCAATTATTCACCCTTATTATTCCCAAATAGAAATTGATTTAAAAAAAAAAAAAAGGAAGGAAACATAAATATTACACTCTATTTTCTGAAAACTCTCTCCAGGGCAGAATTCAGTAATAAAGCCAATATTCTTACTCAGGAAATTAATAGACTTTTAACTGTAGCTGAATAGGGTCTAGGAAAATTAAAACACAAAAACAAAAAGCAAAACAAAACAATAACCCCCAACACATGCTATTACACTGACAAAACATTAACTCCATATTTCCTAAACCACTTTCTGACTTTAATATGGAAGTTAAAAGGCTATCAGCCTCTGCCTGTAGCTAGAAGCAGTCTTAAGTTGCAAGCACAAGAGAAAGGCCAGGCTGTTGCTTCCTTTTAACGTCCAAAACTTGAACTTAGCTACTGGCAGTAAAGCAGGAAGCCATGACACAGAATCAAATTGTGCCTCTCTAGGAACTTCTGATAACACTGATAACCAATGCATCAAGCCATGGGACACAGCACTTTCATGACACCTCATGCTGCACTCCACCCTAGAGACTACTTACCTACCCAATCAATTCCAGACCCCCATCCCACTTTTAAGGGCTGGGATTTGGCTCAGTGGGTAGAGCGCTGTGCTGCAGTCTCTAAGGTCCAGAGTTCAATTCCCAGCACCACAAAAATGGGAGAAGGGCCTGGCAATCCACTCCCAAGGCAATCCCGAAGCACTCAGCCATTGAAAACCCTATGAGGGTCTCTATGAGTCGGATACCAACTCGATGGCACCTAACAACAACAACAACAATCCCACTTTTAAAGCGCAGGTCCTCTGATGACACAGCCTGTCTTCTCCCAGATACAACTGCTAGCCAACGCCTTTACAGGAGGTTTCCACAGCCCAAGGGAGAGGAGTTGGCACAAGATTAATTAACTGAGGTACAGGACAAATATATGCAGTTTTTATTTGCATCTCATTTTTTCCATTTTTGTAGGCTTGTAATATACAAATTATACTACTACAGTATTACATATACACATATTTTTAATATTTATGTAGTACATAATTGTCTCCAAACTTCTTAGAATGATGAGGTGAATTGGTTAAAACAATTTCCCCAGTGTCCAAAGGCCCACTCTACATATTTGTGTCTGCCAAGGGAATTAATGACAAATATGGTTGAAACCAGAATTCTCATCGTCTTTGTGTAACCCACCCTACAAGCTGCAAAGCACTGTTATAAACACTTTCTCATTTATAACAACCTGTGACACAGCAGATGGAAGGAGGTGCAATGCCAGTTTTTAACAAGCGAGGAAATCAAGACTTGGAGGGAACCATCTGAGGTTAACTGTTGCTTTATTCCTCCCCGGCAGCCTGCCCCATTGCTCCTCTACACTTTCACATCCTTTGCAGCAGAAGCTTGTATCCTAGAGACAAAAATTACCCCTTTGAGAATCCTTCAAGTGGTTGGGAAAAACCAATAATATAAACTCTTCACCAAATGACAACCTGTTAGTGAGCTCTTTCCCAGATTTTCACAACCACATAACCATTCTCCCAGCCAGATCAAAAGCCCCAATGAAATCATTAGGTGGCAATCTCCTACTTTGAAGAATGTGAGTTCAGGTATAAAGAAAAAGCAATGACCGCTAAAGAAAAATCTATACTCAGAACCATAGATTGGTCACGTTTTTTACTCACTTTGCTACAACTACCCTAGTGTCAATCAATGGCAAGCAGGGAAGGTCTTCCTCCATCCAACTCCTTCATGTTCCCATCTGAGATGGAGACAAGGCAAAAGAACAAAAGGCAAAGGAGGATCTGTATGTAGGCAGCCTCAGAACCACTCTGTCTACCTATCTGTCCATCCATCTCTCTCACTTTCTCATGCACACACGTGTGCACACATACACACCAACTTCTTGTAGAAAGTGCTACAGAAAAATTATTGAAAGGCTGAAAACCTATCCAACAACACCAAAGTAGTTTATCTTCTCTACTATGCAGTGTTCTAAGGACTTTAAAAGGCTTGCCTTACTTGCTTTGGGGTATCTAATAATTTTTTCCCCATATCTAGGAGGTAATTCAAATCCATTTAGCACCCAAGCTTAGGTGACCTTAACTGAAGCACTTCTAATCAAAAATGCTAATGTACTCTGTTTTCATTGTTAAAGATATTGCACAAACAAGTTTATCAAGCAAAGTGTCCTGTCAACCTGAGGTTTATTATCCCATGAAAGATCAAATGAAGGCATTTCCCCCCATAAACTCCACATACTCTCTATGCAAAAAGGAATGTTCGATAATTTTTGTTAATGTCATGGCAATAAATGTCATATTATCAGAATTAAAAATCAAGAGGCTGACTGCAAGACTGTGCATCTCATAGGCCTTGAACTGTGACAAGACAAACAGGCATCCACATTGTACTTAATCTATGACAGGCACAGAAGATCAGTGTCCACAGGATACAGATTCCTTTTCATTGTCCCCTTGTCAGAGATAACAGGATTCAGTGACTATTTTAACACTGATCTCAAAGGTTCTGCTCTCAGAAGTGATCATAGGTGAGGTCATTGACTTGCAGTGGCTTCGGCTAACACTTAGGTAAGATTAGAATGGCAGGAGGCAGTGCTGGTCAAAGAGGTCTGTCATGCATCTCTGACCCTCCATTAGCCAATCACCAGGAGAGGCAGCAAAACTCTCAGCTGAAATACAGGTGAAAAAGGTCTATGGACTAAAGCCTGTAATAAATTCAGTGACCTCTATTTTCCAAGGTCATTATGCATGAGGCCCATGGAATTTTTCTCTTTTGTTCAGTCAGTTTAATCAAATCATAATGTAAAAAATTTCTAAACATGCGGCCATTTGACCTGCTCTCTCTTTTTTAGCACTCCTACTCTACCTTTCTCCAATATTCACAGGGGAAGGGGAGACTGAGATGATCTCGTTTTACAGAACCCCAAAGTTAAGGATTAAAGCAATTTCCTGAGGAGTATCCAGCCATCATTAAAAAGCACCCAGGTCAAAAATTCAATTCTTCTTTGTTTACTTATTTATGCTAATATGTGATTTCCCCATATTTCTACACAAATAGAAATGTTAAGAGGCTTTTCTTTAGGGACTGGGGGCATCTTCGGTCCTACCAGTTCAGCTTAAGACCACCAATGTGGTCTTTGGAGAGGGCCCCTCTTTCTAAAGCACACAGTTGTAAACAGCAACTGGGTGAAGGCCTAATTAGCATTAAACAGGCCCCAGGAATGAACAGCAAGATGACAAGGGTCACTACACTGAGGAGGAGGTCAAGCTACCGGAATCCCACAGGACAATGCCCAAGGTACACATGCAAATTAGAGAAGCAGCCTAGTCCTGTTGGAGATGAGCTGCAGAAAGAAACCCTCCAATCCTTTCACTTTCCTCTCCTAGGAAAGAAAGAAAAAAGAAAAAAAGAAAAGAAAAGAAGAGACAAGAAAAGAAAGAGAAAGGAAGGAAGAAAAGGAAAAAACCCAAATGCCCTACTTCTTCACTATAACATGATATGCAATTAGTAATCACTTCTATCCTAGAGAAACAACAAATAAAAGGCAGCGAAGAACATCACATTGGCAACCAAGAAGAATTACTGCATACAATTAGCATCTGTGTTAAGATGGGCAGCGGTTTTCTCCCACAATATCCCAGTATTTCCACCACAAAGAGAAATCTGTACAACCAACTGCCAACTTGTTGATTTTTTTCTTCCGTTGAAAAAAATAATAAAGCGCAAACTCCACACACATACTCTATTCAAATGTGACAAAGAACTCTTTGCTCCAAATGTGCTATAGGAGTGTTGGTTTTTCCATTCTCCTAGCAATAGAAATTCTGCCTTCCTCAAATTACTCCAACATAATTGCAGAAATCTGATTTGGAAAAGTTTGAGAGAATATTTTCAGCATTCTCAACCCCATTTACTTTGATTTGATCATCAACCCAAATCCCCTGTGCTGTTTTGTTTTAGGGGCTCTTTTTATTTTTAATATTGCATTTATTCATATCCAAGTTGGGAAATTTTTCAGCTACTCTGAATGTGAAGAGACTTTATATTAGCAATCAAGTTATTCAAGGTCAAAAATATTTAAAATTGCAAAGGCAACATTTTTCTAAGATAATTGAAAAAGAAGTAGTCATTCAAAACACTCAAAATAAAATCTAACGTTCACTATTGAGGACCTACTTTCTAAAATTGAAATAGTCTTTGTAACAAAAATACAAGCCATAACCCTATTAAGAAACTCTTTCTCCACACTAAACTGCAACTTAAAAGCAAAAAGGTTTGTAGCTAGAAGGCCCACTAAATCCTCAGAAAGAAAGGAGAGAAGAAAGAAAGAAAGAAAGAAAGAAAGAAAGAAAGAAAGAAAGAAAGAAAGAAAAGAAAGAAAGAAAAACCACTTATTAAAATTGCAATTATATTTTATGTCCCAAGAATTCTTTAAGATTTGCCTCCAAGAATCCAAATACATTTTAACCACAAGACTGAAAGTATCAGTTTAAATTTTTCATGAGGCTAACACCATTTTTTTGTTTACATTTCTTTAAAAAAAATGAAAGCCCATTTCCTAATCTTTCTATGTCATACTACCTGTTAGGAGGTATGCGAACTCTGAACTTGTCATATGGTGTTACTTATGCTTTTTAGGTACTTATATATTAAGGTGTCTGTATAATGGATGAGACTTATAGAATGTATTCAATATCTGCATCACATAAACCTTCAATAAAAGAAATCGCTACTGCTCTGAAAACATGGGACTGAGTCTGACACATGAGGGAATTATAAAGCTCTTACCCCATATTTCTCACAAAACAAAAACAATAACTAAAGCGTTTCACTGCTATTTACTTGGAATAGAAAAAAGTGATTTTTCTTAGATGTTGGAATGTAATCAATAAAGCTCATGTAATAAAGAAAACAAGTAAGATGTTCTCATTCACTTTAAGATTATCCAAGGAAGTCGCCAAGTGGTAATTTTGGAGTAATTACTTAAGGTAAAGGTTTCAAAAGCAGATATAGACAAGAGGCTTATATTTTCTTTTGCTTGATGCACTAAACAACTCAATCACATACTGGGTGAGGATGTGTTAAAAGGCAGAGAAAAGACAGAGCACAAAATTAGTAAAAATAATCTTTCTTGTAATAAAATATTTATAAGTAACTGATACAGAAAAAAAAACCATAAAATAGCTGTCATTAAAGAAGCACCTTACCAGTGAGGTGGAAATCTAATCAATGACTCCCTATCAATGCTACAACTCTGACATGTAACATCATGAGAATGTGGCTATTTTGTTTAACAGCTTAACTGCAAAGGATCCCATCTACTGTCACATCTTACTATTCTTGATCACAGTTCAACCTATACTTGATAGTATATGATTTTTGGAATAACTGAGATATAAGTCATAAGATTTTGCAATGCAGGGCTAAACCTGAATATCAAGTTTCTCTTTATAATGAATGAGTTACATCTGAAAGGCTTATGATATGAAACATTCTCATTTGCTATATGCTCATTTGTTATATGAGTGACTATACTAGAACAAATCTTTTTAACAGACCCTATTTAATAACTGATATTCACTACCTAAATCCTTTAGTTTGTCTCCATCTCCAGTCCCACCGATATCTGGCACTTGTCTGCTTTTCCCACCTTGGTTCCCACCACTACCAATAGCATCATCCAGAACTGCAACCATTTCCAACCTCCTTACACTTTCTATCCTGCAGGATGTTGAGATTCTTTGGCTTTGCATATGTTAGGCTCTGTCTGGAAGGTCCTTTGGCACATTGTCCAGAGAACTACTCAGCCTTGAAGAGTTAGGCTGTGCAAGAATTCTTAATTGACTGACAAGCACAATAAAAGAAACCATCCAGCGTAATACTAGCAAGCCTTATTCCAAGCTTTTTCAGGATGAAGCTGAAGAAGAGAGAAGATGCTAGATGGACCAGAATGCTCAACATTTAAATAAAAAAGGAAGTATTTGTCTTTATGTGCCCATCACAGCCCAACTTGAGGTTGGAGAATGAGGAAATATGGTAAGATTTAGTTTTTGCCTTTAGGCTATATAGACTATGGTGGTGGAGGTGAGATAATTATAATTAGTTAAACCGAATAAAATTTGACCAAAAGTAAGAGATTAGAATAATGATAATAAAGCATTATATATAATATTTTATAATTATAAAGTAATCACCAATAGTACCAAACTTTAAACCTTGTACTTTGGTAAAGAAATGATTCATATTTTACTCAATTTACTGAAAATAAAACTGAATCATATAGTTGTACAAGTAATCCTAAAGATGGACCACAGACATTATTTTATGACATTATTACAACTCCTTATCACTTTCTCCTACATGGCACAGCCCACACAGAGAGAGCAGGCAGCGGGGAAGGGGCCAGGCTAGAAACTTTGAACAATGGAAAGCATTTGGACAGGCAGAGCAGAAGAAAACAGCTAACTCATGGAGGAAAACAATGGAAACAAAGCATGAACACCAGCAATTTGCAAGCCATTGAAGAGATGGGTCTGTAAAAGCAAAATAAAAAAAAAAAAATAGTTAAGCTCTGGAGTGGGAAATGAACCTAGTATACACTAAGAAGCAAAGTCAAGTAAGGCATTTGGAATGTGAGTACACAGAAATTACTCCTGGAAGTTTGTGAGCAAGACAAAAGCAAATGTAAAAAATTTAAGAAAGACATTTTAAATAACATCTCTAGGATATTGCTTTGGGGAAAATTCACTAAGATTCAATATGTTTGAACAGTTTAGCAGCTGGAGATAAATGGATTTGAAACCATAAAAGAGTCGACCATGAGCAGGGCAAGGAGGCACACACCTATTATCTCAGCCTTCATGAGGCTGCAGCAAGAGGATCACAAGTTCTAGGCCAGCCTAGACTACGTAGTGAGACTCCGTATCAAAAATAAAAGTGAATCCTTTTTTTTTTTTTTTTGGCAGTACTGGTAAGGTGGTAAGGTTGAACCCAGACCCTCATTCATGCTTTGCAAGCATTGTATCACTGAGCTGCACCCCTAGCCCATTTTTTACTTTTTTTTTCTTTTGAGTCAGGGTCTTGCTAAATTACACAGGCCTCCTCTGGCCTAGAACTTGTGATCCTCCTGCCTTGTTGTTGTTGTTGTTAGGTGCCATCCGACTCATAGCAACCCTTAGAGGGTTTTCAATGGCTGATTGTTTCGGGATTACCTCGAGAGTGGGTTGCCACATCCTTCTCCCGTTTTTGTGGTGCTGGGAATCAAACTTGGGACCTCAGAGACTGCAGAGCAGTGCTCTACCTACTGAGCTAAATCCCACCCCCTTCCTGCCTTAGCATCCTGAATTGCTTGGATTACAGGTATGTACCACCTCATCCAGCTAAGAGTGGACCATTTTGAGTCCTCTGTAAAAATGACCTCACTCAGAAAACCAAGATTCCTCTAAAGATTTCCTTTAGAAAATAAAATGGGAAGGGGAAACAATTCTTAGTCTGTTTAATTTTAATCCCTTTGTTTCAGTGCCTTGCTGAAAATATCAACAGAAATTTGTAAAGAGGAAGCTTATTTAACCTATCCCAATAGCCAACAACATTCTACATTGATTTCAGTAAGAGTGCTATAAATGTCCATTTTCCCAGGAAAGTCTGGATTCATTCATGCTGTTCTTCTGTGGTTATGAACTGCATCTCTTTTACTCTCAAGTGACCTCTCTTGGATAATAAATAATAAAGTCATCCTAGCTATAACATATAACCACATTCCAATTTCAAACCTATGACCAGAGACCCAATTTGACACAGCCCCAAACGACAACATTCACAATGAAAGCTATGAATACAGGATTCCGTAGAGATGTGCAACACAAAAGAAAGGAGCATCAGGGACATCAAACTGCATTTGCTGGAATCTACTTTGAGGAGAATTAAGTCTTGTTCAATGTGATATACATTAGGCCACCAGATTTTCATGCCCAAACTAAATCTCTAGCAGGAGGTGAAAGAATATAATGCTCAGGTGAACCCAAATCCAGCACACACCCAGAGCAGAAACAGTATAATGGGCTTGCATTTCTTGAGAGGCCAATTACAGCACCACACCATTTCAGTAATGGCTAAGAACCACCAGGACTGTCTGCATTGGTCCTTTCCTGTCTTTAACCCATGCTATGCTGTGGCTTACATATGTATGTATGTATGTTGAAAACAGAAATAACCTGAACATAAAGCAGGTACTATTGGAAATGCTAACATGAAAAAGCCAAGACATTCCTAGGATATGGTAGCTAATGTTGATATTTATATACATATATATATATATATATATATATATATTACTCCAATTATATATATATATACATATTATTTATATATATATATAATTTATTACTGGAAACAATGAAAGTCAGTCCAATCAAATGGGACATACTATACTCATACATGCCTGCAGCTGTAGCCCTGTGGAATCCGATTCCGCCAGATCTTGGAAGCTAAGCAGGGCCGGGCCTGGTTAGTACCTGGATGGGAGACCGCCTGGGAACACCAGAAGCTGTAGGCTTGGGAGAAGGACTTGGCATCCCCCTCCCAAAACTCAATCTGCCATTGAAAACCCTATGAACAGCAGAGAAGCACTGACAATAGTGTTTCCCCTGTTGCACAGAGGGTCGCTATGAGTCGGATACTGACTCGACGGCACCTAACAGCAACAACAACATACTCATACATAGCTCGTTTTCTTGATAAAATCAGAAATTGAGTTTCACACATGCACACACAGACAACCCATTTCTAATTTTTGTTTTACTTGTTTTGTTTTGTTTTGTTTTTGAGACAGGGTCTCTAGGTACTCGAACTCACTAAATAACCCAGGCTGGCCTTGAACTCCTGACCCTCCTGCTTCAGTATCCCACATGTGTCACTGCATCCAGCAAGAGACAACCCATTTCCAGCTTTTTCCTAAATCATGTTTCCTTTCAAAATGAAAGAACATAATCCTCTCAAAAGTGAAAATATGCCAAGCCCACAACTAGAAACTAAAGTCTCTGAAAGATTATAAATGTGTCAGAAAAATCAAACGATGTATAAAAGGAAAACGGGCTGAATTTTGTTTCCTTGCACTAGATATGAGTTGGTACATTTACTTCCCTACCACAGTGCTACTGAAAATGGAAGAAATATGAGCATCATTATATATCACAGGCTTTTATTGCTAGTAGACACCAAGGCTGGCCTCAAGCAGAACATTTTTATTCTCCAATAAAAATATTTTTCTTTTTGAGACTGTGAAAAATTTCAGCAACCATTTTTAGTTCCTTAGAACTCCATGAAGCCTAAAACCAGCTATAATTACTTGACATGTCCTATTTCAACTCTTCTTTCATTTGCATGTCTCATATAGTTTCCTCTCTACAGGCCCTTACCCGTGACTCCTAAGTATGGGAATCTTGTTTCTATTTATTTCACACAGGCTCAAAAAAAAAAAAAAAAAAAAAGGTAGCCTCTACTTTAATTACTGTGTCTTACGTACTTTGGACATATTGTCAGGAGGGACCAATCCCTAGAGAAGGACATCATGTTTGGGTGAGTGGCAGGTCAATGATAAAAAAGGAAAACCCTCAACTAAATGGATTGACACAGTGACTGCATCAGGCTTATCTAAGAAGGGAAAATATAAGCAGAGTAGAAAGAAGGGGGGAGGGGACTAGTGAGAGGAGCAAAGGTTGTGGAAGGGGGGACAAGAGAGAAAATAATACAGAGATAGAGAGAGGATAATTTCAAATTATATGATGCAAGTAAATGAATACATGGGAAAAATAGGAGATATAACCCATAATTGCATATGATTTTCCCAGCACCGCAAAAATGGGAGAAGGACCTGGCAATCCACTCCGAAGGCAATCCCGAAACAGTCAACCTTGAAAACCCTATGAGGGTCTCTATGAGTCGGATACTGACTCGACAGCACCTAACAACAACAACAAAGGGTTCCATAAATTATGTAAACTGATGAAAATGTAACCAAAAATGATGTAATAGTTGCACAATGGCAATAGAAAACCCTTATTATTCTATACTCCACTAGGACTTATTAATAAAGAGAGGAAAAAAGATTGTATACATGGCAGTGTCGGGTAGTGTTTTGTTCTGTTGTACACAGGGTTATCATCAGTCAGACATAACTCAAGGGCACCTAACAATAACAACTTTAATTTTTTTCCTTGTGGTTACCTTTTTTTTTTAATTAATAGAAAAATAAACCCTAGTTTTCTAGAAGCATCTTGGTGTTAGTCATGACACTTGACATGGCAAGAGTTACATTATTTAGAAGTTGAATGGATATTAAGTAGTTGATATATAGCAGAAATAACTTGTTCCCCTATAGATTTTCCCCTGTTATTCCTTTATAATAGAGCCCCCTGTTCAGGATGAGGACATCAATACTCAAAGGCTATTTTTCAGTTTCCAGGGCAACTGGAGGAAGCAGAGGTGGAAAATGTCATTTCCACGTCCTCCCTCTGAAGGACAATAGGGGCCAATACTTCTTCCCCATCCCATGCTGCCTCAGCTGAAGATATGCAGGAAGGCATTATACCTAAGACATGAGACTAGGACTTGGCCTTGAGGGTGACTCGCAGGAGCTTTGTCAGCCCAAGAACAGAATTTTTATGTAACAGAGAAATAAACTTCTACCATACTCCATACTCCAGCACTGTTATTTTGGCAGTTTTTAAAATAACAGCTTCAAGTTATAAATGGATGATTAAATTTTTTCTTCATTGCTCTTCATTGTTCTTCATTTCTTATATAAAATAATAAAAGAATAAACCAAAGATGTTTTGGTTGAGAGAGGTACTCTGCTTAATGATTGGCACGGCAATATCAATTCTAAAGAATACTGAATGCTTTAAAAAATACATTTACATAGCTCATACTACAAGAAGGGATGAATTTTTTTTTCGTTTGTTTTTTATCTTTTTGGTACTAGGGATCGAACCCTGGGCTTCACACCTGCTAGGCAAGCACTCTACCACTGAGCTAAATCTCCAGCCCAATTTTTTTTTCATTCTGACGCAGAAAGATCTTCCCTAAAATTCTGATCTCTGAAAATTGAAGGGAAACTGAAGTTACCCCTGCTTAAAAAAATAAAGGGGGAAAAAAGGGTCTCCAGTGGCCACTTTATGGCTCAAGCATTAATATCCCAGCTAAAGAAATATCCTTTCTCATTTTCCTGTGGATAAATTACAGGCTAGACAAATGTTCTTTAGTCCCCAGAACATAAAGCATTACCTAGGAAACTCCAACCGTCCAAAGGGTATTAATTATTTTTTTTTTTTTTT
>VMDO01002554.1:23547-138467 GCA_007922755.1 Pedetes capensis | reverse complement strand
AATAGTGTAAAAAACAGAAACCAGCATGCAGGTAACTTTAGAAGTGACAGAAGAAAAGGAACCAACATTTGTAAGAAAGAAATTTTCATGGGCTGATGAAATACTAATCTGCAGGCAGAAAGGACTCAGTACATGACAATATTTAATTACAGGCAAAATTAATGAAAATTGACCAAAATCTAGCATATCCTAGTTTATCTCTGAAGTGTAAGAACTTTGAAGAGAATCCAAGAAGTAGCAACCCAGAGAACCTAAAAAAGCTTACAAAGGGAGAAAATATCAGTCGGCCTTCAAATCTAGAAGTCAAAGAAGCAACATTATAATAATAAGCAAGAATGTTCATTTATCACTGAAAACAGACAACACTGACAGGTGTACAAGGGCCCTCAAATAGTTGTGTCTAAAGACAGCATTCATTCACATTACATACAGGGTCATATCAAGATAGAAAAAAATATTATAAATCATGTCAAAAAAGAGAACACAGATGAAACAAGTAACTTTCTAAAGAAAACATTAAAATAATACATCAAAGAAACACACAAAGAAAAGAGTGATAAGAAGAAATAGGATTGAGATTCTTTTTTTTTTTTTCCCTTGTGGCAGTGGGGATTTGAATCCATTCCCTCATGTATGCCAGGCAAACACTCTACTACTGAGCTATGTCCCCAGCCCAGTGCTGTCATTTTTAAACGAGGATATCAACGCATCAGTTCTTATTGTTGTTGTTGTTAGGTGCCGTCGAGTCAGTATCCGACTCATAGCGACCCTCATAGGGTTTCCAATGGCAGACTATTTCGGGATTGCCTTGGGAGTGGATTGCCAGGCCCTTTTCCCATTATTGTGGTGCTGGGAATTGAACTCAGGGCCTCAGAGACTGTAGCGCAACACTCTACCAACTGAGCCAAATCCCAACCCATCTGTTCTTATAATACATAAAAATTAATGTATAGGAAAAATTAATGTATAGGAAAATATAAATTCATGTTCTTAAAAAAATGAGGTCAATATTAATGTGAGGGAAAAAAGATGTATTCCTCTCAAAATAAAAAATAGAAATCTATCAAAAACATTAAACTACATTGGAAGAAAGAATTATATACGCAGAAGAGGGAGAGAAGAAACAAGAGGACACTGCCTATCTTCAACCTTCTCTACTGAACAAATGTGAGGACTGTGACAGCAATATCTACATTATGACATTTGAGCATTTTTAAAATCTGGGGAGTTGACATTATTCCTGAACTGTAATTGAAAAAATCTTGTAAACTATAGAGGGTTCATATGGCAATGTGTTTACACTACATAACAAAATAAAAAGAATGGAGTAATACAACAAGGTAAGATATATTGACATACTTCATTTTTTCCCATTTAATCAGGCAAAAGAAATAGATAAACGTAGAATCTGGCTATTTCTATCCATACATTTATCATTGTTATGGAGTTCTTTTAAAACTAATGCACTGGGTGTGGAGGCCAGAGGCAGTCAGCATAACTTAGCAGATTCTATCTGAAAAGTAAAAAACAGAACAGATGTGTGGTGGTGCATGCCTGTAATTCTAGCAACTCAGGAGGCAGAGGCAGGAGGATTGCAATTTTGAACCCAGAGGCAGTATATGTAACATAGTGAGACATGTCTTAAAATAAAAAAATTTAAAAAGTGGCTGGGGGTACATCTCATTGGTGGAGTGCTTATAAACTATCCTCAACTCCAAAAACGCAATTAATTAATTAATTAATTAATTAAAAAGGATCTGGGGGTATGACTCAGTGGTGGAACATTTGCCTAGCATATAAGAGGGCCTGGATTTAAAATAATAATAAAATAATAATGATAAAACAATAATAATAATAATAATAATAATAATAATAATATGCAGAGGACATAACAGATATGACAAAGGCTTTTCTAGTAATAAGAAGTCATCATCTACTGTCACATCCTAATAAGTTATCAAAAAAGACATGAATGACTCTTCAAAAAAAGAAAAAAAAATGAAGGAGTCAAGAAGAAAAATAAAACTGGACAGATCAATAGCAACAAAAGCAATAAAAAGCTGTCAATGAAATGCTTTCTAAAGAGAATCATGCCAATAAGGTTACATAAATAAATTCATACAAACCCAAGGGACAGATACTCCTGTCATATAAAATGTTTCAGAGAAAATAAAAGCTTCGCAAATCATTTTATGATGCTAACATAATCTTGCAAAACACAGCCCAAAAAAGGAAACCCACAGTCTAATCTCACTCATGAATACAGCTACAAAAATAAACTACTTAGAAATAGACTCTAGCGGAGTATTATTATACCACACTGTATTTATGTTGGTTGTATTCTCTGGTGCAATATTCATTTAGTTATAGGAAAATTATTAGCATAGTTCTTTACATCAACATGTGAAAGCAGAAAAGCATATAGGTAACTAGATAGCTATTATATATTTCTTTTAAATGGAGGTTTTCTGTTAAAGACAATGGTGTGAACATACAGATTTACCTCTGCTCACTCACAAAATCTGGCTGAAACATCAAGGAAGAAATTATTTAAAGGAGCTCAAAGATACTTTGTTCAAAGACCATACTCTACCTATACATTTATTGCATCTTTCTATATCATAGTGCTCAATTATTCATTCAATAAATATGTACCAAAGGTTTAGTCTGTGTCAGGCAGCATGATGGATGTTCTTAACTCCCCTCCTTCCCGCAGATAAACTAATGGTACCCTAAAACAGGAACCTTATCATAAAATTCATCATTCTCTCTTCCAGGCCATATCATTGGTGTTCAAAAAGTATGTCAAAAAAATGAAAGAAAAAAGATAGAATCTACATATTAAAAGAGAGTAGTCCAAAAAGGGATGGATTAGCATATAAGAGTTTTAACTGAAAACACTTCAAAATGTTCAGGAACATGTTGGGTCTTAACATCATTTGTTCTCCCTAGACAAAGCTTCTTTGGGATGAGACTTAAAACACATTATAGGCATTTTAATCCAAGTAAAACAACCTCAGTTCCTGGCCCAGACTCTGCTGGCCTACAAGTCTGTGACAGCTTTAGAGTTAAAAGACTCTTGCTGCTTTGGATCATAAAGGCATGGACGTTTCTGTGTCTGGGCTTTCCACACAGGCACTTAAAACATGCTACCTATTTCCAACATCACAGGGCTGAGTATACTTTTTATTTCAGCTGGCTCCCTCCTTCTCCCTTCAGGGTGCACACTTTCCCCTGTAGGCTTCCTGGAACATCATAATAAATATACTCTTATCTGTGACCACAGGCTACCATTCCCAGGGAGAATCCCAATCAACTATGTTACTTTGCCTCTCCCAACTTCCTGTTTTTCATCAACTGAATGCCCTAAAGAAAAAAGTTGTTGTTGACTAAGTGCCTCCCCCTGTGATCATCCTTCCCTAAGTCTGGAATAGTTGACAAACATCTGTCCAGTGACTGATCACAGATTGCATTGTTTTGACTTAGTTTCTTTAATTCATTTCCTCTTTTTTAGAGGAATTATAATCAATGGTGAATAGGTTTTACGGATCTCTGTTCTTCCATAGTTGCATTCTTAGCCTGTATCTAGTCCATTTCCTTCAACAAAAATCCCCTTTGCATTGTTGTTATTCTAATAAGGTGCCATGGAGTCCACTCACAGCAACCCTCATAGGGTTTTCTTTCTTTTTTTTCTTTTTCTTTTTCTTTTCTTTTTTTTCTTTTTCTTTTCTTTCTTTTTTTTTTTTTTTGCCGTACTGAGTGAGGATCGAACCTAGGGCCTAGCCCTTGCATTCTTTGCAAGTGCTGCTGTACCACTGAGCTGCACCCCCAGCCCATTTTCTTACTTTTTGAGACAGGGTCTCGCTAAATTACGCAGACTGCCTCTGGTCTCAAATTTGCAATCTTTCTGCCTCTGCCTCCTGAGTCACTAGGATTATGGGCACTAGGATTACGGGCACATGCCACCACACCCAGCTCCCTCTTAGGGTTTTCAATGGCTGTTTCAGGATTGCTTCAGGAGTGGATTGCCAAGTCCGTTTTGCAGTGCTAGGGATCAAACCTCAGTCCTCAGAGAGTACAGAGCCGCACTCTACCCACTGAGCTAAACCCTTTGGACTGTAGGCAACATTATTCTAGTTTCCCCTTCTAGAAATTCTGGAATCAGTGCTGATTCTCTTCTTTATCTCTTATATTCAATCTCTCAAGTTTCATCAAAGTAAAAATTCCTTAAATAAGAGGTTGAGTGGTCACAGCATTCCTCTCAGTAAGAAAAGTGACTGGGATAAGGCTGGTGTTATGTATGTGAAGACCAAGATGCCTTAAGACAAAACGTTTAATCAGCTTTCCAGTAAACTACCCAAGCATTTGGGGGAATGAGGATGAGTAAATCAAGCAGGAGAGAGAATGCCCAGCCATGTGCAGAACACTGCTACCTGAGTGGAGAGGACAAAGAAAAAATCACTGAACCTTTCCTGGAGCAGTAATAGCTGAGGGGAGTTGAAAGGCAGAAGTCCCTAGAGGTCTGTTTTCAGTTGGTGCTGTGTTGTACTGCAAAGCCCTCTCTTGCATCAAGCCTTAAGACTCAGTACACAGCACTAACACTGATGGGACTCTCAGCAATAAAGAGGTCACTCTGACCAAGCAGGGTCCCAGGGGATGGAAAAAGAAAGACCACAAGCAGGAAGCACAATGTGTAACAGAGATCAAGACCTCAGCAAAAGCAGGCATTTATAATCAGCAGTGGCAAAGAGAAATATGAGCTTTCCAGGAACCCCTACAGATAGAAAGGCCACCAAATGTTGGACAGGAATTCAAGCTAAGGCTTATTTGAATCTAAGGACTGGATGACCATGGCATTGACTACATGTGCCTCCCTGATGAGCCACCTCCACTCCAAGTGACACCATAATCCAACCCTTACTGCTCTGCAACTTCTCTTTCCTGACAATGCACAAGCCTCATAATGACAATTACCAAGCAACATTATATAGCAGCCAGAATGATGAGCAGTTTATACCAGTATCTCCTTTAATTTTAGTACAATGTAAAAGGTATGTTCTTCCAGAAGTGAGAAAACAGACTCTCAAATTAGCAAACTCGATCAAGATTGCACTGCTTCTTAGTGGCAAGGATAAAAACTGAACTCAACTGTCTGAGACTAAGCCTTTTACTAAGTAAGCTCTTTACTGTTCACTCTGCAGCATCCTGAAGCTAGAGTGTCCCTTCCCTTTCTATAAGGGTGAAGGCTCAGCTTCTCCCCACCAATTTGCCACTGAAGGCTTCCAAAAGAAATCTGGGGCAAAGCACAAACCAAAACACAGGAAGGCATAATTTCAGAAGATGATTTAATATTTCCCTAAAGCTAAGAAAATACAATTCATTGGATGAAAATCTGAAAGTAGGTATGCATTTTTCTGGTTTTCCACCCTGTAAATAAAAAGCCACGGCCAAATCATTGTCCAAGACCTTGCTAAAAAGATAACTCACACAAAGGTCTGTGTAGATTCAACTCAACAGGTCTTCTTTCAAGTGCTGACTATACATTTTAAAATAAAAATTTAGGAAGTATCTTGTTATTTTCCTTATGTAAGCTAATTACTTCCCTAATTTACTTGGTTAATTTTTCTAATTCTAAAACTTACCTTGGACGGAAGTAATATTGCAGCTTGAATAACCAAGTAATTACAAAAAGGGGAAGGACAGAATAGGAAAATAATCCAATGGCACTACCCTCATAGGATGATAGTTTTATATGTACTTCCCTAAAAAGCAAGTAACTGAGGCAACCTCAAACCTGTCAAAATAGTATTGTTTGCATTTAGTTTAAAGGCATACTAAAGACTTAAACATATTCACATTTATCCACACCACGTTATATGTCAACTCCTGAATTTGTAATTCATAGGCATTAATCCATTCAAGCTGCAACTCAATTGATATTTATGATTTATTTACAGTTTATAAACCAGCCTTTGAGTTGTCATCTATAAACGGGCATGGCTGCTACTCACAAACAGGGCTTAGAAAAACTGTTAATTATCTTAAACTTCTTACATTTTCAGCTTTTCATAAAGCAAGAGTTAAGAGGAAATTTTTAAATTACTTTTTATTAAAGTTTACAATATACCAATCAACAGCTGGGAATTTGCCAGAACTCATGTGCTGGAACTCATTGCTTATGTATTCCTTTCATCAGATAGCTACAAAGATCAAGACTTTAATGTTACAATGTACTCTCCTCAAATAAATTTGTTTTGGTACCATTCTTGGGGATTTTTCCATAAAGAGCAAAAGAAAGTATGTAGAATTTATAATTACAGTGTGTGTGTATGTGTGTGTGTGCTGAGACAGGGTCTCACTGTGTAGCTCAGGATGGCCTGGAACTCACTATGCAAACCAGGATAGCCAGGACAGAACGTGAATCAATCCTCCCGCCTCAACCTCCAGACTACTGGATGAGAGGTCGTGCCACCAAGACCAGCTCTATAATTAGAATCTTACCTGTACTTAAAGATAAGTTTCAGACAAGCTATATGAAGGGGTAAATCACATTAAATTCTATGACAGATTTAAATTCTATGACAGATTCTATGACAGAGGATAGGACAGATATCCTATCCTCTATATTATCTGTATCCTCTAGTACAGGAGAAGGATGTGGCAATCCACTCCCAAGACAATCCTGAAACAATCAGCCACTGAAAACCCTATAAGGGTCAATATGAGTCAGACATGACTCGATGGCACCTAACAACCCATATCCTCTAGTAAGTATAAAATAAAATTCATAATTTAAAGTAATAACAGGACTGTACAAACCTTATCTCACATTTAACTAGAGTAAAATTTAAAGAAACACTATTTCTGCCAAAATAGTCAAGGATTTTGATTTCCTGAGACTCATCTAATCCTGATATTTCAATCACTTCTTTGAAGGGCCTCTCTTGTCATTACCCATGGTGATAATTGCCTAATGCGCTCCTGTCATACCCCCATTTCCCTACAGGTTTGTGCATTAATTCAGATTTTATAGAATCACTTTTACTGACTTCAGGGAAACCTGTATCTTTTATGAGATGGGAACTTTGTACATTTTGCATTGTATTTACATGTGGTTTTGATACAGTCAGAGAAAACAATAAAGGAACTATGAACACCTGATGCTAAAGACTCAAGATATTTACAGGATTAAACAGAGAAAGAGAGAAATATGAGTAAGGTGCAATCTGAATAATTTAAAAATATTTTCTTGTTCCAAATTAGCAAACTCATGACTCAGGAACTGTGATAATAAAGACTGTAAAAGCTGGATTCCTAAAGTACATGAAGTCTATTTCCTAACTTCCATTGAGCCTTAGATTGCTCTTTAATCAACTGATCAAGAGGAATATTATCTACTAGCTCTTCAATGCTGTTATAAAAATAAGCAAGATAATTTATATAAAAAACTGCCAGTAGGCATTCAAGTACATTTAATCAAATGTAAATGTTAAAAACAAAAGAGATTTTGCTCAAGAGCAAATTGCAAAAGAAAACAACTGAACAAATGAAGCAATATTTATTTTGACTTTGAACTTGATGAACAAAGCATAGCAACAAATAACAGAGGAATGCTTCACTAAGCATGTCCCAAGGATCACTGGAGAAGGCTGTCATTTGCTCACAATAGATTCCCAGTGGAACTATTTAAACTGCAAGTTCTACAACTATGTTGAAAACAGGATCCACTCACTTTCAACTTAACAAGAGTGTATCCATTAAATAAAGCTATCCACACACAGTAAATAATGTCAAATCTGAGAATATTTAGGGTTCTTCACATTTTCTTTTTATCCCTGGAAATCAGTTTTCTTTCAGGAAAACAATCTGGACTCAAATACACATGAGGTTTAAAGTACTTCTAAAACAGCAATATTTTTATTATTGCCACTAGAGCAGCTGACTTTTTCTTCACAGGAAGCAAAAAGCCCTGGAGGCAAAGGGCTCAGGTGGAGCCATCTGGGTGAATCTTCATATAGCCATGTGATATCTGGATTCATAGCTGCCCCTCTGTGTATGCAGCCAGTTGGGCCATCACATCCACTGTGTGGTGGACACCCTCCAAAGCAAAGTAAATGCTGCTGGGCCATAGAAAACATGATTCAAATCCACAAATGCCTCCAGGTCCAACAGAGTTTGGTGATCATTGCTCAACAACTCCCAAAAGCCCAATCTCTTCACTTTCTCCCTGCACTGGCTTTGTTTATATCCAATGACTGTTCAGGATACTATGCAGATGCAAATTATTCAAAGGCAGGAAGGAGGTCTGTATATTCTTCTGTCCCATGCTGTGACCAAATCTGGATGCAGTAACACCTGCCAAAGCAGCAAAGCCACATCAGTAAGGTGAAACCCTCATGCAGCTTTATTGGCAGGCTGACTGCTTCCAAGCACATCCAACTTCTTTTGTAAAAAAAATATATGCTTTCCCTTTAATTCTTTGACACAGAATACAATGACCTGGCTACTCTTCCAATCAAGAACTTGACTCTTCTTGAATTTCACATACTGTTAAGTAGTTATGTTCCTACATGGGAAAGTTTTAAATTACTACAGATTAAAGGAGAATGGAGAAGGGGGCAAGGATTGTTTTATTTTTATAATTTCATATGTTACTATTAGTAAACAGAGTAAGCACTCAGCCCAAGTTAGAAAAATCAAGCAGAACAAACCCAAAGATATAAGGAAATATTAAAGTTATAAGACAGTCTTGGACATAGTTTTACCATATTCAAAGAAGACATAATTATATTCTTATATAAGTTCTTTCACCTAATAGAGAAGAAATGTTCCCTCAACTGATTTTATGAGCTACAGTAACCTGAACTCCTAAATTAGAAAATCTAATATCACTTCTAAGCATAGATGTAAGAGTTTTAGTTTAAAAATTAATTGCTTTTAGTTTTTGATTTTTGTTTTGGGAGGGAGGGGGTTTGTTTTGTTTCACAGAACTGGGGTGCTAAGCCGAGGGCCTCAAGCATGACAGGCAAGTGCTCTAACATTGAGATGCACCCCCAGGCTCTTTTGTTTATTTTTTTGAGACAGGGTCTAACTGAGTTGCACAGGCTGCCTCTGACCTAGAGTTCATGATCCTCCTGCCTCAGCCTCCTAAGTAACTGGGATTACAGGCATGCACCACAGTGTCCATTAAAATTTTGTTTTTGTTTTTAATTAAATTAACAAAACCCCCAAAAAAGACACATCTGCCAAAAGTTGGTTTTGACCATGAAGGCAGATCTGACACTAAACGATTAAGAGTGCATCGATCAAGTTCATTTCAGTTATAAGGGAAAGAAACACAACTCAAACACAAAGCAGAACTCATTAGCTCCCATAAATCTAATCAGATACTCAAACTAGTTTGTGAGGATTCTGTATCTCCAGCTCCCTGATTCCTCTCCAGCTCCACTTGATTCCTCTCAGGAATGATGGTTGCAAAAGAGCCACCACCAACACTAAGCCATCTTGCTTACAACAGGCCAAGAAATCCTAGGGGGAGAAATCAGTCTTCCAAATACTCTAAGAAGAAAAGGGACATGACACTGCAGAAGCACAAACAACAGATACCCACCACAATCAATTGTTGCTCCATACCTAAAGAGAGAAGGAAAAGGAGAAGGAAAAAAAAAAAAAAAAACCCACACTGAGGCGCTCCACACACCTGCCAGGCTCCTCTGCAATAAAGTTCCCAGTGTCCAGAATTTAAATTGCATTTACTTACAACACTGATGAATGTGAAGAATTTTACCCTCAACATGACTGTAAGTTGGAATGTCAGCAGGCACTCCAAATACAATGGTATACAGATGAACTTTGATTGTAATCTTTATTTCAAGGAATCTTTGATTTGTGAAAGCTTCTCACTGACAGCACTTGGAAAATAATTACTCCTTGCATGATACCTTTTTCTGAAAGGTTTTCTATAGCTCATTTAACCCATCCTCAAACATTCCTGTTCACAAGGAGATGAATGCAGTTATACAGTGCTTTCAGAAAATTAAATCTAAGAAAGCCACATAAATTCAGAAGTGATATTCACATTCCAAAATGATACCCTACTGCATGAACTTGTTACCGGACACCAGCAGGGGTACCTTTGTGGCTCTTTGGTCTTGTTAATAAGTGAATTTATAAATGGACCACAAAGGGAACTTGGAGAAAAGTTTATTAAAATCAGGAAAGAAGTGCTGGAGCAAGCAGGATGGGGATATAGGCTGGCGTGGGAAGAGAGGAGAGGGAAAAGAAAAAGATTGTGCTGACTTCTGTAGGTTGCTCTGGACATTGCTGAGAACTTCAGCTGTGGACACTGCAAACTGTGGACACTGTGGATTTCTGTGGATGTCTGCGGACTGTGGACATCTGTGGACAACCGGACAAAGTAAACTCTATGCACTTTGCATTGAGGGGTAAGACTACTGAGGATTTTAAGATTCTGTCTCATCAAAGGGACCAATATTCCTCCCCTCTGATCTTGTCTTCAGGTGCATCAGATTTCTCTCACCCTTCGGTTTAGGCTGGTCTTCCTAAGCTGCTGAACAGGCTTTTCTGTTTATTGCAGGAAGGGTCTTGGATGAAGTAAGAATCCCCCTTGCTGGCTAGGACATGGAAGCATCTGTGGCCCACCAGCTGTCTTCATATGTAAAGTGAGTTACTAGTAACAGACTAGACCATTTGTAAAGGTGCAATAGTCTACGGCCTAGGTCACCTGTAAGAGAGAAAGTATTATCTCCTAGCAATTATTGACAAAGAATAGTATCTGTCAGGAAGGTACTGACCATTTTGTCTCAGGGGAAGTATACATAGATATTCGTTTTTCAAAAGATGCCTAGAACAAGACAGCTGCAGAAGGCCCTTTTATTCCCTTTCTTTCTGCCTGCTGTCCCCAAACTGACTCAGCCAAAGTATTTTTTTAATGTACCTCTGATACCATTGAAATGTTTAATTTGCCAAGTTTTGTTCTATAAATAAACTAGCAAGGTACATCTATTATTTTAATTAAGGGCTGTCTACTTATTATACACAGTTTTTAAGCCTTAAAACCTCATGAGTTTTTCTTTGTGTTTCTTAATTCAGCAAATTAAACTAGTAGTACAAAAAAATCAATATCAGAATATTTGTTTCTAGAAGCCACTAAGAAAGGAGTACATTTAAAACAATGCAATTCCTCTTATTGCTCTCTAAGAATGTATTAATTTCTTGACCTCCTCTCAACCTATTTCTGAAAACAAAAGGCAGAATAATGGAAATATAAGCAGATGTCATTACTTGGTGTATCTCTCAGAAAAGCAAGTGGACTTCCACACATAAAACTCAACTTCTTCATTCTGATGCCATCTCCATTTGTTTCTTCCTATACGTAGGTCCTCAGAATAACCCGGTGTCTGACAAAACATGACCTATTAAAACTCCCTGGAGAATCTACTCAGTGACAGCTCCAACTCTATTGATGCTTTTTAATTAATATAATTTATTTTTACCTATATAATCTGAAGAGAGCCAACCACTTTCATCACCAGAAGACAAAGTCTCACATTTGAAATCAATTAACATTTGCACCAAAAAAACTAGAAAAATACTTTAGAAAAGCTTTGAAATTTTAAACCATTTTACACATTAATCAATTGAGCCTCCCAAAGATTTTATTATGCCATTGGCTATCTAATGAGGGAGACCTAAATTTTACAAGTTATGTAAAGTTCTCATGCCTTCTTGAAAGAAAAGAGCTTCTGAGTTTTCTTTTTTAAGGATTCTTCCTAAGTAGGCAAACAGAAATGAATAAGATTTTCCTAATTATATTCTCCAGTTAAAATTATTAATCTACCTACCATCCTATATTCTCAAATCTAATCCTCACTTCTACAGTTTTAGAGGGCTACTGATTAGAATTGCATGTGGACTAGATTCTTGGTGAAAAGCTCTTAATGCAGCTCTCTACCTATTGAAAGGGTACCAATTACATTTGAGGATATAAAACATTTGAGAACATGTAAAACACTGGCAGTATAAAAAGCTATGTGAATAAATAAATAAACCTTGTTACAACACCACCATATTTACTTTAAAATTTTGACACCTCTGCACAGTAAAACCACAAATGAATAAAGAGTTTAAATTATGTTTATATATGGCAGTCTTTAAAAAAAAAAATGGAAAACTACTTTCTTCATTTTAAAAAAGTAAAACGCAAGCCAGGATTGGTGATGCATGCCTGTAATAACCAGCACTTGGGAGGCTGAGGCAGAAGGATCCATAGGAGCTCAACGCCAGCCTGGTCTACGCACTAAGTTCCAGGCTAGACTGGGCTACATAGAAATACCTAATACCTTTAATACCTTGTCTCAAAAAAAAAAAGAAAGAAAGAAAGAAAGAAAAAGCTATTTTGTTTTCAGCAAGTATACTGACATAACAATATAATGCAAAAGAAATAAATCACTTTCTCCTTTCCTAAAATAAATTTTGCACAGTTAATCTATGGAGAATGACTTTGCTCCTGAGAACAGGAGGCCAAGAGTGATGAATAGAGAAGATGAGCAGCCCAAAGTGCTACCCAGGTACCTAATGTATCAGCCTGAATGTTACTTTACCAGAAATGAAAAGCCACAAGGTCAACAAGACACAAGCCTTTATCTTGTTGGCTTCAGAGAGCAGTGCTTATTCAAAAAGATGAAAAAACCCAGAGAGAGAAACTCACTATGTTAGCCCTCAACAACAGCAGGAACAACTGATACAAGCCTAGGAGCCTAATGAAAGCAGGACAAGCACTCCTGATGTGCAATATTTCAAAACTAGCCATGCTACTCCACCGAGCAGCTATGAGGAAGAATAAAGAGAAGGCAAAGCAGAAGGGCCTCAATGGGTTCCTAAATCTACCTCCCAAAAAATCTTGTTGTTAGGTGCTGTGGAGTCATGAGGGTCCAACTCATAGTTATGAGGGTCCAACTCATAGCGACCCTTGTAGGATTTTCAATGGCAGATTGCTTCAGGATTGCCTCAGGAGTGGGTTGCCACGCCCTTCTCCCATTTTTGTGGTGCTGGGAATTAAACTTGAGACCTCAGAGACTGCAGAGCAGCGTTCTACCAACTGAGCTAAATCCCAGCTCAACTCTAACCTGCCCACTTTCAACGATTTTAAAGAACAACAAAACACAAGGCGGATTACAATCACACGCAATCGGATTCAGATCAAGAGACCAGCGCTAGCTCTCTCACCTGGAATCCAATCCACACTCAATTCTAACCTACCTTTGATTTTGTAGTTGTTACAGTGCCTCTTTTTGCTCTCTGAGGCCCTGGGTTCAATCCACAGCACTGCAAAAAATGAGAGAAGGACATGGCACTCCATTTCTGAAGCAATCCTGAAACAATCAGCCATTGAAAAGCCTATGAACAGAGAGAAGCACTGACACAAAGCCAGGCACCAGACATGGCATAGTGTCAGGAAGTGTTTCATTCCATTGTAAATAGGGTTGCTATGAGTCGGACCCTACTCGACAGCACCTAACAACAACAACAAAACTGTTGAAAGGGTGCAGGTAAGAATTCAGAAAATATGGTATTATTTATGAAATTCATTGCTCTTATTTAAAGCAAAGCCCTAAACCAGGATCCATGGCACACACCTATAACCCCAGCTAATCAGAAAGTTGAAGCAGGTGAACAATGATTTCAAGGTCAGAGAAACCTGTGCAGTTTAGAGACATCCTATCCTCAGCCACCCAGGTGAGGGTCGATGTTGGTATAGAACCCAAGCTCCTCAGCAAGAGATGGACACTTGGGGCTGATGGAGAAACCAAAGAACATACAAGGAGCCGTTTTATGCCAGGGTACAACTCTCTGTGACACCAGTGCTGATGGAGGGGTTTATAATGCTCTACACAATAGAGGCTGATCTCCAACTCATGGTTCAATCATGCCACAGCCATACAGGATGTAGATCTGTAAGGTTACATAAATAAGATAACAATATATGCGCATGCGGAAGGTTATACAACCATGATTCAGAATGACGTCAAAGGAGCACATTCACTGTGTCCCTCTCTTCCTGTTTATATTTACATTATCATTTGGTCTGTGTGACCTGACCTGAAACCCTGCCTCTCCCAAAAATTAAAAACTAAAAAGGAGCTGGAGGTGCACCACAGTGATAAAGCACTTGCCTAGGATGTGAGTGGCCCTGGGCTCAATCCTCAGTACCACAAAAAATAAAAATAAAAATAAAAATAAAAATAAAGCAAAATCCTGATGCATTATTTGTCTTTACAAATAATGCCTGTAAGATGTTTACTCATGTCTATGAAGATGTATGGTGATGTTATGGAGTTTATATCCCAAATTTAAGATTAATTTGCTAGACACAGTTGTTCTTTATGAAGTCCCTAATCCAATTTACTAAAAGAATGGCTGGCTGCTGGCCAGACATGATGGTGTACAACTGTAATTCCAGTGCATGGGAGGCTGAGGCCAGAGGATTGTAAATTCAAGGCCAGCCTGGACTATATAGTGAATTCAAGACCACTGTAGGCTACAGAACAAGATTCTGTCAAAAAAATAAATAAATGAAATAAAGGCTGACTGCTTCCCAGATTATACTCCCATGAACATTAGAACCTATTAGTAACTTTACTCCAGCCATGAAATTCTTATAAACAACTAGAGATCTTTAAGAAACAAAATGAACGCCGATGATGTGTTCACTTTCTCACATGCATGCTCCTTGCCAATAAAAAATTAAAAATAAATAAAAAAGGAAACAAAAAAATGAAACAAAATGGAGTTTCCAATAAATGAAAACGTAGTCTATGGGAGGGAGTGTATCTAGCTAATAACTATTTGGAAAAATATCTAACCTCACCAAAAATACAGACTGCAACCTAGAAAGGAGTGCCATTTTCCCCTACACAAATTGCAATAATTTTGAAGAAGAATAGCCAAATGCTAGTCAGGATAAAGAACATGTTCACAGTGTCCTAGAGATAGTATAAATTGATGCAATTCCCTTTTCTTTTATCTTTTTTCTTTTACTTTTTGTTCATCCTTTTAACACAACAGCATTCAACTGGAATCACTATAAATATTTAAGTATAAAAAACATATTTCAGATTCCATGCAACAAAAATGTTAATAGTTCTAGATAATTTTGTTAGAAGAAAAAAGGGAAAAAACACCAGAAAGTAGTAATAGGTACTACTTTCAATAAATTTTGAAAACCCTACTTTAATTATATATTATGTTCCATGAAATACTACACACTGGCAACATTTAATAAATCTATGCTTTGTTTTTTCTTCTTTAAAGAACTAAGAACATTTGAGTATATTATAGAATATTAATATATTTATGTATATTCACATAAACAATGATATATTTATAAGCAATGCTTACATTATAATTTCTTCAAAATTAGCACTGTAAATCCATAGCTTTCCCATCCGGAGATGATTTGCAATAGTTTCAAAATTCTGAATTTTCTAAAACAACTTCATACCATATGTTTTGTTTTCAAAACCTAGTTTCCTCATCATTATGCTTCAGAATGTAACATTATTCTGGAAATATGCTAATAAAAAATAACTATCATAGTACACAAAGATTGGAAGCTCTGAAGTCACAATGGTTTGAATGTAAATTCTAGCTTCATCACTTGAATTTGGGCAAGTTATTTTACTTCTTTTGATTAAGAGTTTCACCATACAAAGGAAGTGGTTAATCATTTAGTAAGAATTCCTTAAGCACCTACCGGAGAGCAGGCACTATAATAGCTACTGTCCTTGGATTTAGCCCAGAAAAAGAAAAATTCACAGCTTGCATAGAGCTTATATTTTGGTGAGATAATACTTTTGAAGACTAGTGAGGAACAGAATATTCATACATATAAAACACTTTGTGCAATGTCTGAAAGACAGGCAACAGACCACAGCTAAAAAGTCACAGGATTGATATGCTATTTTTATCTCACAGGTTTGATGATAGCTATTATTACCTCACAGTACTATAAAATTCAATAAGCTAGTTCATACAAAGTACTTAGCCTTAGATTTAAAAAAAAACTATATACAATGCCTATTATAATACAATAATTAACATCATAATTATCTCTCTAATCTCTATTTGCTGCAGGTGGCAGGTAGGAAGAATAGAGTGAAAAATGCCAGGAGGATCATTTAAACCTTTTAAAAAATGGCATATCCCATTCTATTTCAGGTCATTTCTCAAAAACATGAACAAAAGATGTCAGATGCCATCTCTTCCCTCCCCATCTCGATCATACATGCTGGTTTCTACCAGAAGCCTTCATGATTTGGTAGGCATTACAAAAATTATTTAAAGTAAATCACTCTTTGTTTTTAAAAAATGCTTTTTAGTTTTTATGGTATAGTAGCATAAAACCAAAAAGAAACTCCATAACTTCTTGAGTTAAAAATGATTAAAGGATTGGGGGAAAAAACTACAAGTAGGTATGATGAACAATCACAAGAACATGTGAATTGACTACTATATATAAAGAGAACTACTCTTTAAAAACTGCTTTAAAATAAACAGTTTCTGGCTGTTAGCACATCTTAATCCTCTTTCCTGAAACAATAACCTTGCTACTGCTTATATCTGCTCCAAGAGGAACAACAGGAATGAACACATTTGCTTCTTTGTGCTCAGGCTGGGCCTCACAGTCGGGGAGTTAGCTGCATACAAAACAAAACATGGAATCTACAATTTTTTTAGAAAAGAGGAAGAGGAAAAGGAGAAGAAAAGAAAAACTGCCATACATATCTCTCACTGGAATGTAAGTCCAGGAGAACAAGGATTATGTTTTCTCACTGGGTGCATACAAATGCATGAATGTTAGTTTTTAAGGCAGTAGCCTAAATTAAAGAGGCTGGCATACTCAGGAGAGGCCAGAGTAATTCCGTGGTGACATGAGTTCCCAGGACAGGAAAAGAAGGTTAAGAGCACAGAGAAGCACTCACTCCACCTCCTCTAGTTATCAGCCAATATACCCTGGGCCACCATCCAGGGTTCTACACAGATTTACTATGAAATAAGGGAAGGGTGAAGATCCACTAGGGAATCCAAATTATTGGGTTCATGTAAAAGAAGAAAATATCCATATTCATCAAACCTGGATATAACATTTAACGACCACTAAATATAACCTTTAAAAAAATAAGCTATGCTTACGCACAAACTATGTACTAGGCTTATAAACATAAGAGACTTACAAATATGGCTTAATTCAGTCAGTTCATTCATTTATTTGGTACTTCCTATGCAACAGGCATAAAGTTAATGTTATTAGTCTGTATTTTGTTGTTGTTGTTATGTGCCCTGGAATGGAGTCTGGCTCATAGTGACCCTCACAGGGTTTTCAATGGCCTCATAGGGTTTTCAATGGCTGATTGTTTCAAGATTGCATCAAGAGTGGAGACTTAAAGAAACTGGGGTCTGCAGAGCTTAGATTCCTTGTTCATGGTCATATAACTAGTAAACTGTCAAGTCAGAATTTGACTCCCTCCAAGGAGTATGTTCTGTTTAACTTCTCATAGAAAACAGGATGTTCTCTCTAATCATGCCAATATTGCTCCAACTGACTTCTGAACTTTTTTTAAAAATTATAATCAGGCAGATTTAATTTTGGAATACTTGGTAACAGCACTTTTTTATTATATTACTTAGACCAATTTTCTGATATATTGCCCAAGCTGGTTTTTATTGTATTATTTGGACTAACCACCAACTCTGATTCACCATATTTAAATTATACAAATGGTATTTGGGAACAATATCACATTAACCTTCAACAATCAAATAACATCAATAAAGATGCTCAGAAGGAAACGTGCTAAATGTATTTCAAGTAAAACAGCTACTTCTACAATACTCCAGATGTTATTATATCAATAATAATTATTTCTAATCTCATGAAAAGAGGACACAGACCCTGGAGGAAAGAGATTCAGCAGGAAAGCCTCTGCTGAGAGCCTAACACGTTGGTGTAGATGATCAGAGATGGGATTTCCTCCCAGTACAAATAATACCAGCTAACACTTTAATCTACATGCCTTCTGTCTTTTGTGCCAACTCTTGATAGTCACCATCACTATAAAAGATGAAGGTGTACCACACAAAAAAAAGAGAATTAAAAAGAAAAAACGTTTCTTCTCTGTCCAGTTTGGCAAAACTGTAAATAAGTCCACTTTTCCTTCATCAATCTCTGTTTTTTCAAAGTGGTGGGCTTTAGAACCTCATGCCTGGCTATACAAATAGCAACAGCATCACTGGAAGAATTCAGCAGTGGATCAACATGAAAGAGAACAATACTCCACTGAATGTATGGATACATAATTTTATGTTAGCCAACAACTCATAGCAATGCACATTACGCTTTATTGTATATTTTAAGATCTATAAATAAAAGTTACCTTTATGTCCTCCATTCTATGACTTCTTTGGCATTATGGTAGAGAACTGCCATTATTTAGATATTTTATACTTTGCCAAATTAAAGCTAAACTTAATTAGGTACTACAACGAGATACAACTGAAAAAACATTTACCCTTATATCAGGAGATAAACTCCTATCCCAGCTCTGTTACTAGCCAGATCCAGAATCTTGGACAAAACTTGAACTTGTATTAACTTCTATTTTCTTGCCGGGTGTGGTGGTGCATGCCGGTAATTCCTGTGACTTGGGAGGCAGAGGAAGGAGGATTGCAAGTTCAAGACCAGAGAGTTTGCATAATTTAGCAAAACCCTGTCTCAAAAACTAAAAAAAAAAAAAAAAAAAAAAAAAAGGGCTGGGGGTGCAACTCAGTGGTACAACACTTGCAAAACATGCAACTGAAAAAAAAAAAACTTCTCATATATAAAACTTTTCACATATATAAAATGAGATTATAGTAAACCTAAAATTCCGATGATGTTACACAACTTTTCCTTTTTTTTTGAGCCCTGAAAATTTGAAACTAATTTAGTTTTCGCATTCCCTGGTATAAAGAAAATGACCACTCTGTCAACCTATATGTATATATTAGTTTTCTATTAGAGCGCTGTGCTGCAGTCTCTGAGGACCTGAGTTCAATTCCCAGCACCGCAAAAATGGGAGAAGGATCTGGCAACCCACTCCCAAGGCAATCCCGAAACAGCCATTGAAAACCCTATGAGGGTCGCTATGAGTCGGATACCGACTTGACGGCACCTAACAACAACAACAATAATTACTGTTTAACAAATCACCACAAAAGATAAGTCAGAGTTATTAGCTCACAGTTCTATAGATGAGAAGTTGAGCATGATTCAGTTAGGTCTTTGCTTGTTCCTGCTGTTGTTAGGTGTCCTTGAGTGAAAACCTATGAGTCCCTCATAGGTTTTCAATGGCTGTTTGTTTGGGGATTGTTTTGGGGCGTGCCCACATCCTCCTGTTTTTGCAGTGCTGAGGATAAAACCTGGGTCCTCAGAAAGTGCAGAACAGCACTCTACCACTGAGCTAAACCCCAGCCTCAGTTCTTTGCTTAGGGTCTAACAAAGCCAAAATGAAGATGATGGCCAGAGTGAGCTCTTACCTGGAAAAATTCTAGGGAAGAATCCACTTCCATGTTGAAAGAATTCCATTTTCCTTCTACTCCAAGGCAAATATCTCCGTTTCATTGCTTGCTGCAAGTGGGAGCCTTTCTCACCTTCTAAAATTTCTAAAAGAAATTTTCTTTCTTCCACCATTGCTCAAGAAAATTCTAATTTAAGGATTTACCTATCCTTTGGGTCAGGCCCATTAGGATAATGTCCATATGTTAATGTCAGCTGATTTGGGATGTTAATCATATTTACAAAATCCATTTGCAATAGTGCCTAGATTTCTGTTTGGATAGTCAGTGAACAGGACGATCTTTAGAATTCTGTTTACAATGTATGTGTACCTGTGGATGTATGTCCCTTCAATGAAGCTCAAAGCCAGAGTCATTTTTATATCTCTATTATATACGTAAGGGCTGAAATATGGTGTATCCATAAAAATCTTTTCAACTCCACAAAATACTACTCAGCAGCCAAAAACACACACAGTGACTAATATTATTATTCATTGAGCCCTAGCACTCAAACAGAGGTAGAAATAAGATGTCCCTACCTCAAAGCATATATTTTATTAATCTGATAGATAAGATATTGATGTTAGTTGTTTCAATACAAAAAATGTCAGATGCAAATCAAAAGCTAAGTAAGTGAGCAAATGAGGAAAATGAATTTTAGATAGACAGATATACACATACCATTCTTGACTATTCCCTAAACTCACTCTTTCTTCTTTCTTTGTTTCTATTTGAATTTTTTTACTGGTAATTTTTAATGTACAACTTAATGGGTCTCATTATGACATTTCCATAAATGCATTTCACTGTACATTGTTCATGCTCACTTCCCACTTGCCCTCTCATAAACCCTCTCCCCCAACTCTACTTATTTCTAAAAGCTATACAAACTCTTTATATTGCTGAAAAAATTCTAATACAAATAAATGCTTCTATATAAGAATTCTTAAGTGTGTTCCATAACACTTTCATTTGTCCAGTAAGACAAGCAAACTGCTTTCTCCAGCCAGGGCCAATAGGTATTACAATGTAGGACCAGCACCTTGAAGGGAGTGGACACACAAACAGCCTGTGAATCTCGAAGAGTAGGACAAAAGCAGCAAGTCATTCTGCTGCCAGTCCTAAATCAGAAGGCTCAGACATTTTGGGCAACTTCTGGAATTCAAACAAGGAAGGGAAGCATGTTAAAAATGTGCACTGTATTCCTAGATCCTATGAATAAGTACCTAAATTAATAGCAATTCAAATAATTTATTCTTTAGAAGCTATTTGCCTGCTCTGCATCTTCATAAAAACAAATTGGTATTTTTTTCCAAAGCATAAATAATGCTGTTCTATTACAGGGTGATGCTACATTTGCATAAAGATAATTAATTCTCATCTTCCACTATTATCTAGTTGTCCATTACCAAAGGGTAAGTGATGTTTTCTCTAGGCTCTTGTGTGCTAATGTGCAATGTTTACTGGTAATCAGCGTTTCAAGCTACTGAAGAGCAATTTCAAAAGAATGCGAAATTAGCTAAACATACATCACAACATTGTGGTATTTAAAACCAGCTCCCATGGATAATGCAACTTCACTTAGGACATTCCATTCCGGGACAGTCAACACATTTCAAATACCATTAAAGGAATCACTACCTGCAAAGAACCTTGCAATGGAATTTAACTTTATCGTGTAGCACAGGGGAGTTACAGCATTCTTTGTGACAGTTGTCTTTTCAGACTCTACAAAAGGTTTTCTACAAGAACTGTTATCTATCCATCTCCAGAACAGCCAGATAAGATTTAATCATCATGTGCTGCTCAGCATGAACTGCTTTAATTTGGGGTTGCCTGAGCTCTGCTTGAAGAATGAAAAAATTAAAGGGCATACACGCCAAGGAAACGGGAAATAAATCCCTGGTGTGTCTTTCAAGATGCTAAGCAGTGTCTGCTTCTTTTTTTTTTTTTTTCCCAGCAATAAAACAAGGATTTATGCTCTTTAATCCAAACCTAAAACCACATTATCTTTTGTGTACAGTGTTTGATGACAAAGGAAAGCCAACAAGCATCAGACTTGCCATCCAAAAAAAATGATTTTCCCTTTAGAAGTTAAGTTAGTAGATTCATTAGCTATAGAAGTTATTTTTCTGAGAGACAAAGAGAGCATTTTTACAATGAGGCCTCCATAGGGAAATTAGCTACTTAAACTGTGGCTCAATATTTGTGTGGAATAGTATGGATTGTCTACATCAACCCTCAGGTAGCCCCTATTCCTAGCCACCTCACAGAGAGGGATCACCCCGTGACATCATTCCATGGTGGAATGCTTACTGGCCTGAATTCCATAAAAGTTTGTTGCCACTGTAAATAAAAGCATTTTAAAAGCCCTAAGAGAAATTCCTGTAACTATCTTTTACCTCCCATATTTCTTTCTACCCAGAATGTGGACCTGACCCTTAAAAGTGCAGTGATTACCATGCAAAAATGGCACAACCTGTATAAGGACACAAATAGATATGCTAAGGACATGGGGAGACAGGAAGGCCCTGGTGTCTGGAATGGCTATCCAACTTCTTGTTACGTGAGAAAAATAAACCCTTATTTGTTTAATGTCTCCAGTCAGGTTTCCTGTTACTTGCAGATACAAATAATTCAAACTCCAGCAGTACCTGATGCATCCCTTTTCAAGAAAAGTATTATTGGTAATAGTTCAAATTCCAGGTTTCCATAGTATATACTAATATTTCAAGCACACAAATACGAAATGCATTTGGTGCACATTGCCTTACAAAAATCATGGGTGTCTAATACTTGGAATTTAAGAGTTTTTACAGGTCAATAGTAGTCAAAGTTTCACATTTATGTAACAATTGGTTACCAAGCACTTAATAAACACGTATTTCATTATAAAAATTGACAAAAAGGGAACAAAAATTTTCTCTCCAGGAACATACTATGTGGATGAAGAAGGTAAGGAAAACAGTGGGAAAATGGGAAATAATAAGAAAAAACATAACTATATACCTGAAGGAGATGAGTCACAATGCACTGCGACTAGGGAGTCATATTTTCTATAGGTTAAAGGGACTTAAAAGGGCAGATTAAGCTATCTTAATGGGAAATGGGAAATTAAGCTATCAGAAGGGTACCTGTTAAACAAATCAGGCTCATGCTGGATTCTAAAGAGTAGGTAGGACTTAGCAAAGTGGAAGGAGAAAGATACTTAAAAAACCTGTAGTTGAAAAGCCAAATTTGATGATCAAGATTGAAACTGGACATAGAATGCTTAAAAAAGTAACACCATTCTCCCTGGTTGAAAGGAAGCCTTAAGTAAGGAAAAATGAAAAGGAATAAAACTTGAAAACCACCATTTCTTGAGTGCCTGAAGGCTCTTGCCTCAGGCAAAATGCTATAAATTTGCTCTTTCAAGTAATCTTCATGATAATTGTGTGAAGTAGGTATTCTTAAACTCATTTACCAAAGAGTAATTCAAGGCTCAGAAAATAAGTGACGTATGGAAAACCATACAGCTACTATTAGAGCTACAGGAGAAATCTGATAATAAAGATGGCAAGTAGAACAAAATAATAATTGTTACAGATAGGTAACTGTCTACATGTGAAGCAATGATGATGAAAGCTAGTGGGGAAAAATAAGAGGCAAAGAGATCACATGGTCTGTGTATGAGATAGCAGAATGGTACAATAAAAATAGTTTGGATGCAGACAGTGAAGAATTATAGAATATATAGTGGAATGTCATCTTCTTTAGAAGACAACTACTTCTAAATTCTAATTTCTTCTCATTTGAACACTGAATAGTTAACTCCTGCTGCCAGCTACCAGGCAGTAGTGGCATATAATGGAAATATTGTACATGTTTTCCCTTGTCTCTATGTTCTGGCATCCTCATCCACTATTTAGGCTTAGTCATAAGGCTGAAGACATGAAGGTGGATGACATGACATTTCAGGAATGTTTCAGGAAGAAGCAAGTGAAGTTATGTCTTATTTCTCCTGAAAGGTTTTGATCATAAGATGTGGAACATAAAATATTTCATAAGAGTCAAGGATTCATGAGGGTTCACAAGGTTTAAGAGGATTCGTGATGACTTGCACTTAATGGGAAGGGTTATTTTAGGAGCAGCCCCAAAACAGGGACATTGACAACCATCCTTGCCCATACTAGGATCATGATAGCCCCCACATGGCATGCAATAGACCTAGAATCTTTATGTACCTGGCAGGAAATATACATACTAAAAAAAAAAAAAAATTTTTCAGGGCTGGGATTTAGTTCTGTTGGTAGAATATTTGCTCTGTACTCTCTGAGGACCAGGGTTCAATTCCCAGCACCACAAAAATGGGAGAAGGATGAGGTAGTCCACTCCCCCAAAAATAAAAAATCCCCAAACAATACGCCATAGAAAACCCTATGAGAGTTGCTATGAGTCAGACTCTACTCAATGGCACCTAACAACAACAAAACCATACAAAAACCATAAGAAGCTTACTGGGTCCAAACAAAGGAATCTGCCCAGATTCCTTCAAAAGAAAACCAGCACTATTTATATCTCAGCAACTGCCTGTCCTAATCACATTATTAGAAGCATCAGGCACCAATAATAATCCCAAGGACTCCATACAAACTTGAGGACCTTTTTCCCCTCTATCCAATGCGCTACTTCTTCCTAAACATATCACAAAGGCAGATCCTTTAGCAGTCACATTTTACCTAAAGATACCATTTAAACCATTGCTATGGAACAAGTTTCCCTACTATCTAGGAGGTAAGGAAGGTCAGATCAGTAAACAGAAGAGTATTTACTGATTTTCTCCATAATATAAGAGCTCTGAGAAATTTAGTCCTGCATTAAAACTAATTAAAAGCAAACAAACAAACACTGTGGCTAGGAAGCCTGCAGTCGTAGCACTGTGGCATCCAATCTCATCAGATCTCAGAAGCTAAACAGGGTCAGGCCTGGTTAGTACTTGGATGGGAGGCCACCTGGGAACACCAGGTGTTGTAGGTTTGGGAGAAGGACTCGGCAACCCACTCCCAAAAACAACCTGACATTGACAACCCTATGAGTAACAGACAAGCTCTGACAATAGTGCTAGGCACGACACAGTGTTGGGTAGTGTTTCATCTGTTGTACAGAGGGGTACTATGAGTTGACCCAACTCACAGCATCTAACAACAACATACAGAGGAAAGCTCTCTTGAGAGAAAACACAAGCAAAAATTATATTTGAAAGTATGTGTAACTAGATATCAAATTAAGATTTTGAGCTGAGGCCTCAAGAGATAAATACCTAAAAAAAAGAAAGGTGCAAAACACAATGCAAATTTCAACATGGGCAGCTTTTTATTTTTTTAAATGGTACTTGGGTGTTGAACGAACCCAGGGCTGTACACATACTTTGCAAGTGCTCTAACACTCGGCTGCACCCCCACCCCATTTTTTTATTCCGTTCATTTATTAATTTATAGGTTTTTTGAGACCAGGTCTCACTGTGTAGTGCAGGCTGACCTGGAACTCACTATGTAGACCATAGTTAACTGGACTTGAACTCACATCAATCCTTATGCCTCAGCCTCCTAAATCTGAGATTACTAGTGTGCATCACTATGCTCAACTTCATTTTTTACTTTGAGGCAGGGTCTCACTAAACTGCACAGGCTGCCTCTGGCCTGGAACTCACAAACCTCCTTCCTCTGCCTTCCGAGTCACTCAAATTATAGGCATGAGCCACTGTGCCCAGCCCAAAGTGGGCATCTTTAAAGCATGTGACTCCTTACTAATTTGTTGTTGTTGTTAAGTGTCATCAAATTGGGTACAACTCCTAGCAACTCTTACAGGGTTTTCAATGGCTGACTGGGGACTGTTTCAGGGGTAGGTTGCTAGGTCCTTCTCCAGTTTTTGCAGTGCTGGGGATCAAACCCAGGGCCTCAAAGAGCACAGAACAGCACTCTCCCAACTGAGCTAAACCGCAGCCCCTTACTAACTTAATAGTTCTGCAATATCAAGTACTAACTACTATGAAGCACAGCCATGAGAGAGTAGCATCTTTTTCACACCAAGAGCTTGTTATGTTGCTCTGCAGTCTGGAAGTCACCCTTTCACTGGCACCTCTAACCTGAGAAATATCAGGTAGATTAGGACAATATGATAGAAGCACCTTTGGCTTCCCAAGCAGACCAGGTCAGAATGGGAGAGTGTTCTCTGCAGACTTGCAAGTTTGGCACAAGCATGAGCCAGTGTGGAGCCATTTTGAATCCTTCCAAAGGAGGCCACAAAAGAGGGTCAAAGACAGAAGTCTGTGACATAAATAACAAAATAATCAAGGGCTAAGGGGAAATATTAACCAGGGAGAAAACACTTCAGGAATCTGTGGTCCAAGAATTCCAGCAGGGAAGGCACTGATGAATTTAGGCACACCCATTAAAAAATGAGTCATGTCTGAACATCTGCTAGAGCCAGAGTATGCAAAGCCAGTTTAAATCCACAACACAGAAAAAGACCTTCCATGTGGACCCTTGACATCATTCTTATATCTCAGAAACCTCAGACTAGTCTGTAACAAGCCTGGTGTGGTGGTGGACACCTGAATTCCAGCACTCAGAGGCTGAGGCAAGATGATCACAAGTTTCAGGCCGGCCAAGGCTACCGGGTGAGGCCTTGACTCAAGAAAAGAAAAATGTGTGAAAGCAATTAGTAGAAGGGGGAAGAAATGGCAAGGGATATAAAAGCAGTGATTATATGACACATTCCAAGAAGCAAGTATTTCTCTGTTACAACTGCACTCCCCAACCTAGAACTATGAACACCACATGGTAGGCATTCAATAAATATTTGTTGAATGAATGGAAGCTCATCCTACACTCCTTCCAAAACGCAGACTCCACCTGAGGAAAGGATTATTTCTCAAATGAAACTGCATTAGCACCTTAAAGGGATTGTAAGGCTTTCCAACACCAGAATAGTGAGAGGATCTGCTATAACTTTCATCAGCAACAGAAGATGTACTTTCCCATCTGAATATGTATTAAATGGACAGTAGGAAGCACATCTTAAACATGCACTGTGATTTCATCCATGATTTGTATGTGTTTAAATGTACTGATTACCAGAACATGATGTACAAAGCAACTTACAAGTATGTGTTCTATTTCTTCTTTGTAGCAATCAGCCACATTTGCACAGTTTAAGTAATTAGGCTCAGCTCCTGCAGTAGTAAACAGCAATACTAGTTCTACTGGGTTTATAAAGTCAAGACTAGAATACACCACTGTTTACCTGTAACGTTTTTTCTGAAATAGTCTTCCTGAATTCCTATCTAACATTTTGTATCTACATAAAGGTATATACACTGGATCCTTGCCTTAATTACACCCCAGCTATTTCTAACAGCGCCTTTAGCTGTAGCACGGTGGGTTCCGATCCTGTCAGATCTTGGAAGCAAAGCAGGTTTGGGCCTGGCTAGTACTTGGATGGGAGACCACCTGGGAACACCAGATACTGTAGGCTTGGGAGAAGGACCCGGCAACCCACTCCCAAAAATCAATCTGCCATTGAAGACCCTATGAATAGCAGAAAAGCATTAACAACAGTGTTTCGCCTGTTGTACATAGGGTCTCTGTGAGTCAGATACCAACTTGACAACACCTAACAACAACAACATTCCTAACAGATGACCTTTTCATCCATTATGCAGTCATTAAACCTTCTTGACAGCCTGGCCAATTATAAAATTTATCTCATCATCTTTTAAAATAGGATTAAGTTCAGCAAAAATTAAAATTCCAAAATTACTATGACTTAATCATGATGAAATTTCATTCAGTTTAGAGTCCAGTGCTAGAAATGGCAGGTCCTGATAGTAAGGGTCCCAGATTCCTTCTATCATGTTCCTCTATTCTATTTAACTCATGGCATCCACCTTTTGACCCACCTAGTTCCAACTATCATAGTGCTGTTCTAGCTAGAAGGAAACAGGAAAAGAAAACACACTAATGAAGTTATACACATCTCTTCTGTTTATATCCCACTGGCCAGAACTAAATCATATAGCCATACTAACCCCTTAGCCAAGAGGCTAAAGAACCTGAACTCTTATAGGGCAGACATGTATCTTAGTGACTTCAAGTCCAACGCACATCTGGAACTGGTTAAAATACTGAGTACTAGGATACTCACAATTACTGCCATACTCATTCACACAGCAAATGTTTACTAACCATCATTCCATGTGTTGTTTTTTAACTAATTAGAGAGAAGAATTATTGTGGAGCTCTACTGTTTCTTCATCACTGATAAAAACAGTCACTGTGACATTAAAATAACTAATAACAATCTCTGGTTTGCCACAATAGCCTTAAGATGTTTCAATAGTTGGCATAAATAATTTGAAATTCTCATTCCATACAACAGATAGCATTTCTTTTTTAGCGTGGGAGACTGAATCCAGTGCCTCCCATGTGCTAGGCAACCACTCTGCCACTGAGTCACACTCTCAGCACTGAAAAAGAACATTTTTAATTACTATGTTTTCTTACTAGACCAATAGACAATTTATTCCAAGTGACTCAGAGAATGTTTCCTATTCTTAAACTCATCATACAATATTAAAAATTGGAAAACACTATAAAGCCAAGATAAACACAAAAGCCAAACAGTTATATGCATTTCCTTAAAAAAGAAAATGAGACAGCACAGTGTCACACACCTGCAATCACAGCAACTCAGGAGGATGAGGCAGGGAGAGAGGTTGGCACCACAGGCTGCCTGAGCAGCATAGGAAGACCCTGGATCAAAATAGAAAAATAAAAAGGGAACTGTGGGTACTGCTCAGTGGTAGAGCACTTGCTAGCCCTGGGTTCAACACCTAGTACTGCAAAAAAAGAGAAGTGAAGGGAAGAGGAAGAGAAGGCAGAGAAAATGGCAATTTTAGAAAATCCATGAGCCAAGTATGGTGGTATGCACCTGTAGTCTTAACACCCTGGGGGTTGCAGCAAGATGACTGCAAGTTCAAGGCCATCCTGGGCTACACAGTCGGATCCTGTCTTGGGAAAAAAAAAAATTTCCTGCACATTCATATGGAGTTAGTCAACTAACTCTACAACAAATAACTGAGATAAATCAGCTTATAAAGAGGAAATGTTTATTTTGGCTCCCAGTTGTGGGGGTTTCAGTCCATCATCAGTTGGCCTCGTTGCAAAAGCAAAAGGGCCTCTGGTTAGGCAGTCCATTAGGATAGAAGCATACTGCAGAGCAAAACAACTCATTTTATAGCCGAGAAACAAGAGAGAAGGAAGAAGAGGCTGGGGCCTCACTACTCCTCAAGGGCATAGACACAAGGACCTAAAGATATCTCACTAGTGGTACCATTTTCCTTTTTTTTTTTTTTTTTTTTTTTTCACGGTACTGGGGGTTGAACCCAGGGCCTCCCGCCTGCATGCTTTGCAAGTGCTAGACCACCAAGCTGCACCCCCAGCCCGCTTTTTTACTTTTTGAGACAGGGTCTCCCTAAATTACATAGACTGCCTCTGGTCTAGAACTTGCAATCCTCCTGCCTCCACGTCCTGAGCTGCTGGGATTACAGGGGTGAGCCACCACACCCTGCCCCTCTTTTTTCCTTCTTACACAGATTTATTTTGATTTTTTATTTAGCTACTTAATACATATTTTATAATCAATAAAGAATAAGACATCATGCTAAGGTATATAGTACCTCTTCTCTGGAGAGAGAGAGGAAAAACTGTATTTTAAGTTTTCTATGTTGTGATTGATATAATGTTGTTGTTAAGTGCCGTCGAGTCGGTATCCAACTCATAGCGACCCTCTGTACAACAGGGGAAACACTATCGTCAGTGCTTCTCTGCTGTACATAGGGTTTCCAGTGGCAGATTGATTTTCGGGAGGGGGTTGCCAGGTCCTTCTCCCAAGCCTACAGCTTCTGGTGTTCCCAGACGGTCTCCCATCCAGGTACTAGCCAGGCCCGACCCTGCTTAGCTTCCGAGATCTGTTGGGATCGGATGCCACAGGGCTACCGCTGCAGGCTGATTGATATAATAGCTACCTAAATTTAAAGCTATTTCTACCAATGTTCATTTTGCAGTGTTTAATGTTGGACCTGAATTGAAAAGCTCATCCCTATCACCACCACCACCAAAAAAAAAAAAAAAAAAAAAAAAGAGATCTGCAATATCCTAAGAAGAAATAAATCTTTCTTTCCAATAAACAATTTAAGCCTAACCTTTATCTGAAAGTTTAGCAACTCTAAACACATTGTCCAAAACCTAATTATCCTGAGTTCATCAATATATAATGTACAAATGCACCAAAACATTCCATTACAGCCCATAAAGATGTACAAGTATTATCTGTGTACACAATTTTTAAACGCTTAAAAAATCTCTAGGATTATTCATAGGTGATTTAAGTAAAAAGTACATCTAATCTTTTTCAAAAAATTGGTGTGTAATGAAACCACCACCTCCCAACTGCACCATGTTGGGGACCAAGCCTTTAACATACATATGGACCTTGGGGGACAGTTAATATGCAAACTAACTAAAGCAGAGGGCTGGGATTTAGCTGAGTTGGTAGAGTGCTGCGCTGCAGTCTCTGAGGTCCTGAGTTCAATTCCCAGCACCGCAAAAATAGGAGAAGGACCTGGCAATCCACTCCTAAGGCAATCCCAAAAGTTAGCCATTGAAAACCCTATGAGGGCTGCTATGAGTTGGATATGGACTCGATGGCACCTAACAACAACAACAACTAAAGCAGAGTGCAAAAGTCTCTGTCACTAAAAGGAAAAATCACAAAATTTAAAAGACAACAGATCATTGTTCTTATATCATCAAAACCCTAAGAAATTCCCTGATAAACTAACTTGAAAGAAAAGAAACCTAATCAAGTGGCTAACACTAAAAAATAAAAATGAATTCCTGTACGACCTGCACTCTAACCCACCATTGGTAAAGATGCCCTATTATGAATAATTAAAGTACTTCTGCTTGTTTGATACAGTAAAAATGGGTTGATTATCTGGCATACTGGCTTGGGATTTAGCTCATTTGGTAGAGTGCTGATCTGTGGTCTCTGAGGTACTGGGTTCAATTCCCAGCACCATAAAAATGGGAGAAGGACGTGGCAATCCATTCCCAAGGCAACCCCGAAACAATCAGGCATTGAAAATCCTATGAGAGTCGCTATGAGTTGGACACAACTCGATGGCACCTAACAACAACAACAACATCTGGCATTCTAATTTTATGGAATACAGTAATATTTGCCATTTGTCCTTTTCACACTTGCAAGCAAAGAGAATAAGAAAAAAATACCTAAAAAATTATACTAGCCAAAATAACATGAACTATTTTGTTTAACTTGGAACTGTTAGAAATTTCTAAGGAAAACAAAAATGAAAATATCCTAACAACCCAACATCACCTATGAATGAGTAATAGGGAAGTTGAGAAAGAATTTAAAGTTTTTTTTTCTACACAAATGGACTTCTTCCTTTTTCCTAACATACATATATTATTCTACATCATTGCCCAAAATGTTTTCTTTTGAATGTAATCCTCAGAAGCACAACATTAGAGAACTATCTCCTTTTGGGCCAAGGTATTAGGCATTAGAAAGGTAAAATATTCTCCTTTAAAAAAGCATATAAAAAAATCAATGGAATTTTTTGTGGCTTCCTATCAGTAAACCTGACCATCATAGACCTCAAATTCCTATATAAACAATCAAATCCAGAGACAGAGAGTTCTGTGCTTTTAAAATCTTTTACTTCTGACTACTTTTCCATTTATATTTCCTGAACTATCTGCAATATGTATATAAATGAAACCAATCTATAAGCCTATTATGTTGCTTCCAGTGGCATCTAGTTTCTACTCATTTCCTCTGGCAGACAGAGCTGCTTGCCACTTTAAATAAATATATTAATAATGTGGCTATTTTTAAAAGTATCCCACAGAGTGGCTTGCTTTAAAGTAGTAAAGAGAACTGTTGAGTCACACAGCACAGAAGCCTTGAGTATAGGTTCAAGTTCATTCCTAATCAGAGCTGCGCTTAACAATTTTAATTATTACCATGCCTCCCCAATAGTGTCATTTTAGGCCTGATATTAGAAAAACAAACAAACACGTTAGGCTGTTCAACTGAACATAATCTATGTAGAATTTTTTTGGCTAAATTACTGTTAATTGTTACATAAATTTATCATTCCATCAAGATATAAGTTTCTCAAAAGGCTGGAGAGATTAAACAATAACACAATTTTATAATTGTAGTTAAAACTTTATTAAGAAAAACAGTCATGGCATTAGTCATTTAATGATTATAATCATATTTTCTAAAGGAAATTATAATATATTTTCTAAAGGATTATAATTATAAATTATAATATATTTTCTAAAGGAAAATATCATCCCTCAGGTCAATATAAATTGGCTATGTTGGTGCTCACCTGCAAAGTCAATAGGCAGAGGCAGGAGGATTTCCAGTTCAGGGCCAGCTTGGCTTACACAGCAAGATCTTGTCTCCAAAAAGTCAAGAATATCTAAAATCATAGGTATGTTAGTTTATAAAAGAGAGGCAATGGTAAGTTGTAAGGAAAAAAGAAAAGGACTAAGTTCCCCCACACACTATAACCTAAAATTTCTCTAAATGGGATATTCATTAAAGTTAGGGACTTTGTTTCACTTTGGATTAACTAAATATTTTCCTTTTCCAACTATCTGCTCGTTGGTAAAGTCCATTGTTCAGAATGCATCCAAAATAGCAAGTAGCAACCGTGGTTTGTACTTCTCAGAAATGTTAAAATACCAGCAATAATATAGCAATCATGGCACTAAATATCCATCATGGGAATGATGCCCAGACCATAGAAAATTTTAGTCTTTTCTGACAAGTCTGTGGAAGGAAAACATAATGTAGTAAAGATTTGAAATAAAAATGTCATTCTGATATTATGTTGCAATTACCCTAACCACTTACATTACTGGAAAGCACGCATAATGTACATCAATAGCTAAAAAGAAGGATTAAAAAGCCACTGAAATCAAAGAGAAATTAAACCAAAAAGCAAAAAGTACAGACTTGTTATTATCTCCAACACTATAATAGGATCTTATTAAGACTGGAAGATGTTTAAAGCACCCTGAAAATAAAAAAGAATTCTGTACTTAAACCAAGGACTTTTTTAAAAGTATAAGTTAATCATCTAGGAATTTCTGAAAATTATTTTAATAAATGAGGAAATTACAAAACTACTATGAAGAATACCAGGATGTCAACCTAAAATAATACTTAGATGTAGTCAAAATAGTATCCCAAGTAAAGTTCAACTTTGATTAGATTTTCTGCACCATTTATTTCAGTTCACTTCTATGTCTTATTGCTCACTTCCCATGGTTCCTAAATAGAAAAAGAAAAGCCTTCTTCCCAGATAAGCAAGGCAATGCTAGGGGAGTTAAGGGACACATTTATCCCAGAAACAAAACCTAAAAGCCAATAATCAATTCTACTTGTGGCTGGGGTTTAGCTCAGTTGGTATAGTGCTGCTCTGAGCTTTCTGAGGCCCTGGGTTTGATCCCCAGCACTGCATACAATAGGAGGACTTGGCAGCCCACTCCCAAAACAATCAGCCATTGAAAATTCTATGAATAGCAGAGAAGCACTGACATAGTGCCAGGCATGACACAGTGTCAAGGAGTGTTTCGTTCTTTTGGACATAGGGTTGCTATGAGTTGGACCTGACTCCAGGGCACCTAACAACAACAACAACAACAACAATCAAACAATCAATATTACTAATTTTTCCTTTTGCCTCGAGTCCCTTTTTTGTTGTTGTTGTTGTTAGTACTGTAGTACTGGGGAGGTTGAACTCAGAGCCTCATACATGCTAGGCAAATGCTCTCTACCACTGAGCCGTGCCCTCAACCCATTTTTTTTTTATTCTGAGATAGAGTCGCACTAAATTGTACAGGCCACCTCTGGCCTTGAACCTGCAATCCTCTTGCCTCAGCCTCCCAAGTCACTAGGATTACAGGCATCACCACCCTGCCTGACTTGCCTCAGACTCTAGTATGGCTCAGTATAAGGAGGTACTGATACTGTATTTTGTTTTTCTTTTTCTGGTACTTTGGGACTAAACCCAGAGCCTCATATTTTGTGAGTGCTGGACCACCAAGTTGCATCCTCAGCCCCATTGCTTAAAGTTTTTTATCTTGAGGCAGGGTCTCCTTAAATTGCATAGGTTGCCTCTGGCCTTGAACTTTCAATCCTCCTGTCTCAGACTTCTGAGCCCCTGGGATTATAGGTGTGCTCCATCATGCCCAACTACAGTCTTCATTTTGATAGCCTGTTATACAGATTTTTTGCATTAATTTATTATATTAGCATACAATTTATTTTGTTACTGAGTTCTGGGACCCCTTCTCCTAAAATTTTGAGCTCAAGATAAATATCTCTCTCCTTTCTCCCACCTTGTTGTTGTTGTTGTTAGGTGCCGTCGAGTCAGTATCCGACTCATGGCGGCCCTCTGTACAACAGGGGAAACACTATTGTCAGTGCTTCTCTGCTGTTCATAGGGTTTACAATGGCAGATTGATTTTTGGGAGGGGGTTGCTGGGTCCTTCTCCCAAGCCTACAGCTTCTGGTGTTCCCAGGCGGTCTCCCATCCAGGTACTAGCCAGGCCTGACCCTGCTTAGCTTCCGAGATCTGATGGGATTGGATGCCACCAGGCTATGGCTGCAGGATTCCCCCACCTTAGTCCCAGCCCTATTATTTAGGACTCAATAAATATCCATTGGAGTTTCTTTGCTTTCTTTTGCTCATTGATTTATTTATTTATTTATTTTGCTTATTTGTTTTTTGAGGTAGGATTTCACTGTTGTTTGTTTGAGACAGGCTCTCAGGATTGTTTAAGACAGGGTCACTATGTAGCCCAGGCAGGGCTCAAACTCAAGATCCTCCTGCCTCAACCGCCTGAGTGCTGGTATTACCACCTGAGTGTTGGTATTACCGGTATGCAGCCCCATGCCTAGCTAATGTCTGCTAAGTAAGACACAGACTGTGTGAATTAACCTTCGTCAACATATCTCTACCACCTACAACAAGATTCAGTTTCCTTCCAATATATCATGTGGGATCTCTGGATAGCTCTATAAACTGACCTTCTTTTGTCACATCCTTTATTCATGTTATCTCTAATATTTACAAGAGTCCTTTAGAGAAGATTCAAGTCCCCCCAATTTAAGACAAAGAAAACTGAGTCTCAAACAGTGCAGTGCCTTGACCACAATACAGGTCCTCAGAATATACTGGGCATATAATAAAGACAAACCCAGTAAGTAGACACCTAGGCTTTATCCCAAGTAACGCCCAGCCAGCTCAGGGTTTGCAGCCTCCAGGCAGTCCCTTCTAAACCTTTCTAGCTAGACTTTAGTGCCCCTCTTTGGTTTCTAATAGCACCTGTAGTAGGCACAATATTGAGATTAGCTCTTGTGATCTTCACACTCTGGTAGTACTTGGGTGATACAGCAACAGGGTTCATATGATCCCTTTAGAACAAAGAGTTTTTCCTGGCTGGTGGCAGAAGAAGTGTCAGAGTCAAAGCACAGGAAGGATGTTTTCTACCACTGCTGGTTTAAAAGAGGGAGGGGACTAAATAAGAAGGAATATGAGTGATCTCTGGTAATAGGATGCAGCCCCTGCTCATAGCCAGCAAGCAAGCAGGAACCTCAGACCTTCAATCTCAAGGAAATCTGGAGAGGGAGGTGCGGGGGTGGGGATGGGGCGTGGAAGGGTCTGTATAGTTTTTGAGACAGGGTTTCACTGTGTAGCCCAGGCTGAACTAGAACTTGCTCTTTAGACAAGGCTGGCCTTGAACTAGCATTACTCCTTCTGTGTCAGCCTTCCTAGTGCTGGGATTACAGGCAGGCACCACTGCATCCAACTCTTAAGGAACTGTTTTCAATCAACTACTGAATGAGCTTGGAAGCAGATCTATCCCAGAGATTCCAGAGAAAAAGGTAGTAAATAATCTGATTTTTGCTTTGTTAGATCCCAAGCAGAGAACCCAGTCAAGCATGGCTGAACTTGTGGCAATTTTTTAAACAGCAGTAGAAAACAATTACATCAATACATGTGTTACTTCACCACGACTGTGATAATTGTCTGTTCATCAGAGCTCATTATCATACCCAAGTGGTTTTCCCACCTATCCTAGTGTGATTCCAGCCAGACACATGGGCACAGTTGACACTGAAGAGATGAATGGGTTCACACACTAGCTCTTCAATAAAGGCTTATGGTATTGACAGCAATGATAACAAGAGAGAAGTGACTTATTACTAATGTTGTTGTTAGGTGCCATCAAGTCATGTCTGATTATAGCGACCCTCATAGGATTTTCAATGGCTGATTATTTCATGATTGCCTTGGGAGTGGATTGCCACATCCTTCTCTCATTTTTGTGGTGCTGGGAATCGAACTCAGGACCTCAGAGACTGCAGAGCGATGCTCTACCAACTGAGCTAAATCCCAGCCCTATAACTAATATGGGCCCTCAATTTATATGTATGGGCTAGCATTATCTTTCTATATCTTAGTATACATGTGAAGGAACATACATTTTCAAAGACTAGGAAACTTAAAATATTTAGTAGGATATATACTCAACCTCACACTATAATCTGTAAAGAACTACACAAATTTAGGTTCAGAATAACTTTGCATGGTATCTTTGACAAAGATGATAGACAAAACGGCCCTAATGTCACCATCTTCCTTATTTCTCTTCACTCCAATTGTTCTGTTTAACAACTAAAATCACAATCCCTAAAAAATCTTCCATTTAAAGGAAATTTTAAAGCTGGGTATAATGGTGCAGACCTATAATCCCTGCAATCTGGAGGCTGAGACAGGAACATTCCAAGTTCTAGGCCAGCATAAACTACAGACTGAGACCCTGTCTCAAAAACAAATAAATTCAGGAGGTGAAGACAGGAGGATCGCAGGTTTGAGGCCAGAGGCCACATGTATAAGTTAGTGAAACCCTGTATCAAGGTAAAAAATAAAAAATGGGCTGGGGGTGCAGCTCAGTGGTAGAGTGCTTGCAAAAGTATGTGCAAGGCCGGGGGTTCAATCGCTAAGTACTGCAAAAAAGAAAAATAAATAAAAAATAAACAAGAATAACCAACTTATTTTACCTTCTAAAAAATGGAATATTCAATGTCATCTCATGTCATTTTCAGAAGAAAAAAATGTGAATTTCTGCCCATAAGCATTTCTTGGAAAGGTAGACAACCCTCCTAACACATCTACATGCACACATGGAACATTGAAATCACAGTGTGGAAACTGGTTGCTGAATGTTAACCTTCCCCAGTAACCATAAATTCTGCAAGAGGAAATAGCTAACATATGCTCTGTGTATTTATTCACCTTTGAATCCCAAACACTAATCACAACCCCCAGCAGATACTTAAATACATGTTGTTTTACTATAATAGCAATAAAATCTGTTTTGATTTTTTGTTTTCTTTAAACATATAAGCTACACTCACCTCACAGCAATGAATTCATTATTTATAATTCATCAGGTTAAAATACATGACCTTTTCCAAGTCAGTCACTCTTTCATAATTGCATTATTTCTATTATTCAACTTGCTTTCCTAAGTATTTACAAATGCATAATGAACAGATAAAGTGCTGCACAAATTAAATATATTTTGGAGAAAATAAAGAGATGCTCTCCAAGAATAATTAAAATCAAAAACCTTTCAAAGATTCTTATATATTAGTCAATGCCTGTAATTGCTGTAATTATGTAAATATAGCCACTAACATCCTACAATGATGCTGGTGTTAGTACTCATGCTCTGGAACTTCCTTACAACAAGGTCCTTTCAGGGTAATTAGCCCTATTTGGATGGCATCCAAGAGAAATCTATGCTTTATCATATTCTAAACTCCAGCTAATAGTGTTTTATGTAGGTGCTACAGTAGTATAATTCGTACTATAAAATTACTTAATGGTGTGGCCTACAGAAATACAGATCAAACCATACTTCCACAAAATGGAAAACTAAATTAATTCTCATCTGTCTGTCTATAGCTACATGTCCAGTTGTTCCCTGAGCCTTAAAGATGATGAAAACTGAAATGCAGAGACTATCCCTAATCTTCAATAAAATAGTGGTAGCCAAAATAGAGGAAGTCAGTCCCATTGAGACATGCTCTGACAAGAATCTGCATAAAAATCAACGGTAAAGCATAACACAGAATTTTAAGTTCCAGAATCAGTATTACAAACTCAGGCTCAACTTGAAATGCCTTTATTAAAGAAAGCCAAATAATTTTTTAAATACACAAATGACTAATTCTGAAATTTAACAGCAACAAAACATTTTAACAATTTTTTAGCTTTCAAAAATATCAACCAAAATCTCTACCAAATAAATTCCCCATCACTTTCCTACCCCAAAACTACCCTGAGCATCAATCCTAGTTAACATAAAAATAAGCTGGGAAAGAAGAAAAGGTAATAAACAAGGAGAAAGAAAAGGAAAAGCCCTCATGGCTTACAAATTAGATAAACATCCTATTAATCAAGAATTGGCTGGACATTGTTTTTGCATATACTGGCATGATCCAAGAACTAAAGCCAGAGCCACTGAGTCATTCATTATACAAACCATTCCTTGCAAAATAGAATCTTGCCCGCTAAACACTTACTTGGCTTACTACTTCTTGATTAGACAGCAGTTTAATGACAGTACACAAATATAATAGTGTATCAAAGACAGTAGTTTTGCTATATTCCACACTTGCTAATTTTCTTCATCCTACCAAAAATAAAGCCTATTATTTCTAGTGAAAACCTAAAACTTCCAATAATTTGGCAAGTAAACAAATCAAGATATATGTCGAGTATGTAGATAGGGGCTTCTCGTGCCTTCAGTTTTGTTCAGAACAAACAACTGTACGATTCTAGCCAAAAATTCCCACTGTTCTAAAATTTGTACATGGCCTACTAAATACTTCTCATAAATTATGTCATGACAGCATGTTATTTCTACTTACTGAAAATATTGCTGTATTCGCTAACATATAATTTTCTTTCTTTAAAAGATGAAAATAAACCCTGAACTTATATATGCCAAATCATACCACCACACGGCCAGACACTCTGGAGCCCCACGTTGGCAACATATGCACCAACATTTGCTCAGCTCAGTGATAAGCCTGTTAGGTTACCCAACACAATCTTTTGTGCTACATATTACACAGAAAATTTAGGTTGTGACAACTATCAAGTGATATGCTTTGCAAACTCTGAGACAATGCACCTTTGTGAAGATAGCAGCCAATATGAAATAGATTTTTTTTTCATTTGTTCAATGTATGAACATTGACAAATCTGGCACTTGATTCTAAATTCTCCAACTGTAATTACAAACACATGTGCACATTACGCACTTAACATAATTACCTTATTGAAGATGTCTGCTTCTCACAAGCTACTAGAAATAGCTGTTAGCTACTCTGAATGCAATAGTTCTCTGTGTGCACACACAATCAGAACAACTTATATACTTGAAAAGGCAAATCAAATATCTAGATAGCTCCCCTTTTCATTTTATCTCCCTAGAAAAATTTATCCCAGAGCTTCCAAGTAGGTGTTGCCTTTCAAGTGCATTAATTGGAATTCTAAAGGGGCAGTGCCTGTAATAAATTAACAGAATCTGATATGTGACCACAACTTTCTTTTGAAAATGGTTCCATCAAACTTATTTTCTCATTTTACTATCTCTGATTCTGAGAATACTTAGTCAATTCACTCTTAAACTAGTGCCTTCACAAAATAATATTTAAGCAATATGTAACTGCATGAAATAATGTGCTAAAGGTGTTGATCTCTGTAGTAGACATGGATTGAATAGGATACTTAGCAGTCAAAAGGCCCATAAACCTGTCTCCACTAAAATCAATGAAGTTCAAAGTGTTCCACAAGCTGTAGACTACACATACCCATCTCCACTTCTCGTCCAAGGGCACACACAGATAAGTGGCAAAGATGGGACTCGAGTCCAGGTGGCCCCAATGCCATTCTATTATTCCAACACACAGATACCCACAGCAGGAGAAAGCCAAGGAGATGAGAGTGTTTCTCTAAGACAGAGATAGGATGAGGCAGAGTCTGCTCTCTCTTATTTAAAACCTTCTGGTATCTTTGACTTTTCAAATTAGGAAGATCACCTTAATAAAAACAAACCTTTAATAACAACTAAGAAACTTAAAATAATCCCAAGCCAATTTAAAGTAAGAAAGTTCATATTGTATACCAGGCTTTGGAGGCACACAAAAATAAAATATGCCTGCAGCTGTAACACTGTGGCACCCAATCCCTTTAGATCTCGGAAGCTAAGCAGGGTCGGGCCTGGTTAGTACTTGGATAGGAGACCACCTGGGAACACCAGAAGCTGTAGGCTTAGAAGACAGACACAGCAACCCACTACCAAAAAATCAATCCTCCATTGAAAACCCTATGAGTAGCAGAAAAGCACTGACAATAGTGTATTGCCTACTGTACATAGAGTCGCTATGAGTTGGATACTGACTTGATAGCACCTAACAACAATAAAATAAAATAAAATAAAATAAAATAGAATTATTTATTACAAAGTTCTCACTACCAAGGGCCAAAAGAAAGCCAGGCACTACAGCCAGACAAGTAAGGGGGATGTGCCAGAAGTAGGACCTGGCATTCCCAGTCTTCTCTGTGTACACTGCAAATGCTGGAGACAGTCTGGTGCCACCAGAAGAACAGGTAAGGAGGAGAGGAAGGTGGTATCCGTGGCCATGGCTCTGCTACTATGCGAGGGATTTCACATCTTTGAGTTAGTCTCTCAAAACATACACCTCAAGAGTTTGAAAGGAAGACACACACGTAGACACGAAAGTGTTTAACAGCTTTAACTTCTTTAGCCAACTAGTATTCTGCCATTTCCCATGTTTCCCCTTTTGCTTAGAATATCCTGCAATTGGTACACTTTCAAGGGGAGCTGTATACAGTAGATACCTCTTCCTCTCCCTTTTCCCCTTGGGGTTCTGAGTGAAGTTTGACATACAACAAGAATATTTTCAGAGTGAGTCCCCCAGTCTTGGGAAAGGTCCTGACCCTTCCAGCAAAGGCATCTCACATAAAGAGTCAGTCACACAAATACCAAGAACCATACAGAAAATCCAAAGTACAGCTAGTAGAATACAAATAGTCATGAGTCATGAGTATATACTAGTATATACATTGAAAAAGAAAGGGGTTAGAAGAAAATATATCAAAGGGTTAAGACTGATTCTATATTAAGGCTCTTAAACTGCAGGCACTTATAAACTGCATTTGATAGAAAGCCTTGACTCCTCACTTGGACCCCCAAGTGTCCTGTTTAGACCCCCAAAAGGCATTTGCAGGTCTCCAGTCCTTGTCTTAAACCTGCAGTCACCTTGAATCCAGGGAACACTGATCAACAAACATTCCTTCTTAAGAAGGGACTGCCACTACTCCTCCAGCAGTGACAGTGATAACAATTTCCTGGTACCACCCTGCAGAACCAGAATTGAGATAATGGTCAACTGTATCACACTCTGAGCAGGGCTGCTTAATTATGCATACCTCTTGGCTCTGCCCCCAACACTTCCTCTTTTTAAAAGGAAAGCTCATGTCAGTTCCCCTAAAACAGATTTGGGATTACAGTGATAGGTGATGCAAGGCAGAAAGAAAAGGAAGACTATGGCTCTCTGCACCTTTTAAGACATGAATATCAATGTGAGCTTCCTCTGAGACGAGGTAATCAATACTTGATCTGGTGGTCAGTACTTCTCTGATAGATAATATCCTTAGCAAATAGCAGAACTGCGGGCCTTGAACTTGCATCCATTCTCCTTCCTCAGACTCCCTAGTGCTGGGATTACAGGTATGTGCCTCCATGCCTGGCTTCAAATAGCTTCAAATAGCAGAACTGCTAGGAGATAATACCCTTTCACAAAATAACCTCATCTGGAACCATATGCCCCTTTACAAATGGCCTAACCTGTAACCATGCCTGTAGCCATACCACTGTGGTATCTGATCCCATCACATCCTGGAAACTAAGCAGGGTGGGGCCTGGTTAGTACTTGGATGGGAGACCATCTGGGACAACCAGGTGCTGTAGGCTTGGAAGAAGGACCAAGAAACCTGCTCCCAAAAAACAATCAGCCACTGAAATCCCTATGAATAGCAGAGAAACACTAACGATAGTGTTTCACCTATTGTTCATAGGGTCACTATGAGTCAGACACCAACTCCACAGCACCTAACAACAACATTCTGTAACCAGAACCCACTTTACATATAAAGGCTAGGGGTGCTTCCATGCCCTGGCTAGGAAAGGGGATTCTCCATTGTGGCAAGACCTCTCCTAAGATAAACAGAAAAGCCTGTTTTACAGCCCAAGGAGGCCAGCATAAGCGGAAGGGTGAGAGAAAAATGACACACCTAAAGACATCAAAACAAGAGGAATACCTGTCCCCTAATGAGATAGGGAATTAAAAACACACAAGCCCCAATGCCCAGTGCAGCATAGAGATGTCTGCAGAGTCACTGTCTGCAGTGTCCAGATGCATACAGTGTCCACTGTTTGCAGTGTCTATACCTCTCAGCAATGTGGGCAGTGTCCAGGTGCATGCAGTCTTCCTCAACAGTCCACAGATGTAAGCAGTGTCCAGTCACCCACAATTCTCAGCTGAGTCCAGAGTCTGCAATGTCCAGAGATGTTTGCAATGTCCATAGTTCACAGGTCCCAGCAAATGCCCACAGACTTCTGCAGATGTCCACAGCTGTCCACAGTTCTTTCTATACAGATGTGCAGAGCTGCCTGCATTCCCATTGCTGATCTGTAAGCTTTCTCACCTCTAACTCACAAGTGTAGATGCAGCTATGCCACGGCCCTTCACTGCTGGAACTTTTTGCTTTCTATATCAGAAAGTCTAACTTTTTTCTTCCTTTGTCTTTCTGTCTCTCCTTCTCTCTATGCTGCCTACATTCCCAGCCTGCTAACCCCGGCACTTACAGGCACTCTTTTCTTTTCTGACTAAAATAAACCTGCCTTGAAGTTCCTTTGGGGTCTGTTTTTAAATTCTTTTATTAATGAGACCAAGGATCCGAAGATCCCAGTAACATCAGGACACCTTTATCTGTTCCTTTTCTCAAAATGAACATTGATTAAATCTCTTTTCTCTGCTTTTCATCAGTCCTTGTCTCTTTAATTGGCATACTGGGGACAGGTGACCGTGCCTAGCTCCGAGAACCAGGGCTTTATCCTAAACTCCAGTAACAGTGGCAGAATTATAGTTTAATTCCTCTGTTTTCTACTTTTATAATGAACTTTATAATGAGGGGAAGGATAAATGTTATTGGTCTTTTGTTTTCTAAATTATATTTTTAAAGTTAATACAAAATACCACAATTAAAGGAGGAACAAAGAATATGTCAGGTCTTCCTTGTTTAACAGGTCATTCAGCTGGGGCTCAGGAAAGCAAAAGAGCTTTTCTCAGGATACATAAAAAGGGGGCTTTTCAAAGGTAGCATGGTATTACTGGTTAAGAATATACAATGTGTGCTCAAATCCTGGCATTGTCACTTGCTACCTATGTGACTTTAGGCAAATCACCTAACAACTCAAGGCCTCAGTTTCCTTCTGTAAAACAGGATAATACAGAGCCTTCTTGCCAAGGTCACTGTGAAATCTGTGGTGGAGAAAGTGTATATAAAGTGCCTAGGCCAATGCCTGGCCCATATGAAAAACCTAAGGGTTCTTCACTGAGAAAAAGTATGTTTCATTATCATCTGATTATCACCACCTGATAGGTATGCTTCACACACTATCAGTCACCCACGGTCTCCCTGTGTTTTTAAAGACTAACAATTGGGAACCATTTCAAGTCAACAGCAAACACAGCCAAACAACCTTCCTTGTCATGATATCAAAGTATTAATGAAAATAATCTTATGAACTATTAACCTCAAAATAATGAGCTTGTAATTTCAACATCCTAAAGTAAGTTGTTCAAAAGAAAATTAATATAAAATAGTATAAAAATAAATGCACATCCACTGAGAACTATTCTAGGAATCAGAAATCTTGTAGGAAATGTGACTCTAGAAAAGTAACTGGTGAAAACTTACTTTGATAATACAGGTTAGCAAAGTCCTTAGAAAATAGAAATTCCCCCCAACCCCGCTTCCAAATCTAGATATCTAGATGTCTTCCAAAACTAATGGTTTGGAAAAAAAAGATATTTTATCAACATTGCCAAAAGAAAAGTCTCTTACTCTATGTCAAGTTTATAATTTCTTACTCTCCTGCCACTAGAAAAGAGCACTGTGAAATTTTAAGGAATTAATAGTTAAAGCTCTCAAAATTTGAGGTGATCAGCTTCCAATGACCCTCCCGCACCCTGATCCCCTGATGCTCTATGATCTGCACACATTTCCTCCTCCATTCCAGGAGCAGGAAGGAGTTCATCAAGCAAACACGAGATTGTTGGAGGTCATGAAATAGCTCATTATTTTTCTAGGAAAGCAAAAATTGATACTGCTATCTATAAGAAACAAAATATGAGGCAATAACATCATTCGATAGTGGCCATACTTTCTCAGAAGAGTCATTCCAGTCTAACTTGAAAAGATTTATGATGGAATATAAACCCGACACTTGATTATCAGTCTCTGTCCTAGTTTCCATGCAACAATTTTATTTTCTTCAAGTCTAACCAGGTAGCATAATTGATATGTTCCTCCTGTTTAAAAGTGACAGCTGAGCAGCTTTGAAAAAACAGCTGATCCTCCTTCACTTTTCCTAAGATAATGATGGATTCTTAATGCATGCTGTGGCACCCAAATATAAAACTCCAAAATTAATAAATAATCCCTTCTGAAATTCCACACTGGCTGGCATGGTCTCAAGGCCCTGTACTCAATCTCCCGTTATGTCAGAAGGCAAGTAGACAAGATTTTCTAGACCCAAGCATTTTATTTATTTATTTATTTATTTATTTATTTATTTATTTATTTATTTTTGAGACAGGGTCTCTCGCTAAATAGAGCTGGCTGCCTCTTGCCTCAGGATTACAGGCATGCACCACCACACTTGACTCACCCAAAGCATATTTGCATACACAACCACTAATTCTTACAACAAATACAAAAACTCTTTGTTATCTCCATGCTGTTGATGAGAAAATTATCCCAGGTCCACCCAGCTATAAATGTCAAAGTGGGACTGAAACTCAGGCAGTTCTTTTGCTAGAAAGTCTACACTCCACCACCAGATCTGTGCCTTTCAGGGCACCAAGCAGACTATGCGGAATTTCAGAAGTTTCAGGATGCTTTGTAAGGTACCCTAGCCCAGGGCATCAAACCCATAAAAAACTGGGTTCAGGTTCATGTTTGGGTTCGATATGGTAACATTTAGAAGGTTTGAGTTTGGTTCAGGTTCAGGTTTAAATCCTATGGGTAGATAGTAGAGCTTCAAACTGAACCCAAACCAGAACCCTAAACCAGTTTCCATTAAAGCATTTTTTAAAGTATTTCTAAATAGTGAAAAATTGCATTCAAGTTCAGCTTTTAATGTGGTCTTCCATTTTGTTTTGTTTTGTTTTGGATCACTATCTTTGTTGTTAGTTGTCTTTGAATCATATTCAACTTATGGCAAACCCTATGTATAACAGAACAAAATACTCCCCAACACTTTGCCATGCACAGGATCATTCTTATGTTTAAGCCCATTGTTTCAGACATTATGTCAATCCATCTAGCTGAAGGTCTTCCTTTTTTGTTGTTGATCTGATACACTCCCAAACATGATGTCCTTCTCCAGCAATTGGCCCCTCATGACAATATGTCCAAAATACATTAAGATGCAGTCTAGCCATACTTGGTTCCAAGGAGCACTCTGGTTGTACTTCTTCTAGGATGGATCTGTTGGTTCTTTTGGCAGTCCATAGTATATTCAATATTTTTCTCCAGCACCATAATTCAAAAGCATTAATTCTTTTCCTGTCTCCCTTATTCACTGTCCAGCTTTCACAACCATATGATGTGACTGAAAATACCTTTGCATAACTCAAGCACACTATTTAAAATTTATTTTAAAAATTGAAAAAAATTTTGTCTATCTACACATAGGATAAAATTTTAAACATGAACCCAAACAGAACCCTCTAAATTTTAACATGTTGAACCTGCACATGAACCTGAACCCATTTTTTTGTGATTTTGAAGCCCTGCTCGAGCCTATGCTTTGGTTTGGAAATGCAGGTCATATGAGATTCCAGCTCGCAGAAGGTTTTGCACAGCCACAGCTATTAGGGCCCAGTAAATGAGAGTGGGAGTCTTAAACCAAAACAAATGCACACTGCTCCTGCTCAAGCTGCTCCCACAAGCAGAGACTCTGGCTTTAAGAGTTACTATGACAGGGACTTCGAAACTGCTTTTGAAAAAAAGCATTAACTCTTCACTTTGGTTGAAGAAGGGCACTGGTGACTGGTCTAACTCTATTTTGTCCCTTTTATGCTCTGCTTTTGCCTATTTAACCTTTCGTCTTGAGTCACTCACTCTGGTAGTTGCCTAGGATTCTAAGAACAAGACTGATGGATAAATTATCTGTATGACAAGAGACTGGACTAAGACTACACCCAAACAAAGGTAAGCCTAGCACAGACCAGCCCACAAATGAGGGCAATTATCTATGATAACCAGACTACATGCTGGAACAGAAGTAATCATCTTGTGGGAACCAGATTATTCCCCTCAGGAAATGACAGAATAACAACTTGTTCAGACCACCTTGGCAAACGAGAACTAAGGAAAAAAACTCCAGTAATGTTAACTGTAATAATTACTCTTACCCTCAAATACCTTCTCCACCAAATTATAAGAACTTAGGTCTAATTATTATTATTATCATCATCATTATTATTATTTGCGGTACTTGAGGGGTGAACCCAGGGCCGTCCACATACAAGTCCCTACCACTGGGCTGCACCTCCTGGCCCCACTTTTTTTAATTATTTTTTTTTATTTTGAGTCAGGGTCTTGCTAAATCACATAGGCTGTCTCTGGCCTTGAACTTACTATCCTCCTGCCTCAGCCTCCCAAGTCCCTGGGATTACAAGCATGTGCCACCACACCTGGCTAATAATTATTATTATTAAAAATTTTCCCTTTGATTTTGTGGCTATGTTCCTTCTTCATATTAGACGATGAACAACTGAACTTTCATTCCCTCAACATATGGTTAGTGAGTGCCTACTATGTGTCAAATTCTGTGGTAGGTACTATGAAGACACAATGAATAAACATTTGCCCAGAAAACCCTACAACTTTATAGATGAGTTAGATAGAGCACATCCAAATGACTGTCACATGAAAGCAGTAAGTGAGGGCTACTAGTCAAAACCACTTTGTTTCTTAGGATGGATTTAACTGACACTCCACTGAATTGGGGAGAAATTTTTTAATGTCATTAAAGCTAATTTTTCTTTAAAACTCTCTCTATTTCACAGCTTAGTAAACCATGTATTCCTGAGGTAGCAGCATTATACGAGGTTTCACATTAGTATTTAAATCATTCTTTCTCCAACAATTTTAAAGGAAAAGAAAAGCAAGGAAGAAGTAGTATGTTTCCATGTGAGAATACTACTTAAATCCAGGTCCTTTGATTTTTCTGTTTTAAGTCAAAGGCTGTTGCATAATTCATTAGGAGAGTCTTTATAATGGCAGGAGTGGGAGAGCTGGTGAACAATTTGCAAAATACACAAAGAAAAAACCTCACAGTTATTCCAGAAGCAATCCACCAAAAGTGAAACAGCCACAGAGTGTATGAGAAAAATCACTAATGATGTCAGGAACCCAGATTCTGATTTGCGCTCTATCAATAACCAGAAGGCAGAGAGGGGTAGGTCACTGTCATCTCTGCACCTCAATTTCTTCACTTCTAAAATGAGAACTATTTATACCACATAGTTGTCACAAGGAGGCAAACCCAATTCTGGATGGAAAAGCACTTTGAAAAAAAGCTGACATCCCATATAAATAGGCACACATATCATTACAGAAATCTTAGAAATGTAGTTGGGGCAAAGGCATTGACTTGTCTACAAATATTTGAAGAGCATACATATTTTAATCCCTAGTTCTGTTTTCTTTCACCAAAATTAGCTTGGAATTCTTTTCAAAGAGTTTTGTTAAATCAGTCAGTTGTCCCCTTACTCCACTATTTTTAGAAATTATGTCATAGAAAATGTTGGATGCAATGGGGCTCTTACAGACAATAGGTTTATTTCACACTGATAGACACAGTATCTGCTACAGGGACACTCCTCTGTACTGTCCTTTGCTTCCCTCCCCCTTTGTCCTTCTGTCCCTCCTTAATCCTTTTGCAAGGTATAAGTATCCACTATTTAGTCAGCATTTTGGACTCTAAAGAGAAGCCCAGCCTAAATGGTTATAAAGTTAACTACTAAATAACATTAAGATTTACAAAACCCACTGGGTGTGATGGCACACACCTGTAATCCCAGTGGCTTAGAGGCAGAGGGAGGAGGATTGCAAGTTAGAGCCAGAGGCAGTGTGCATAATTTAGCAAGACCCTGTCTCAACAACAACAACAAAAAAAAAAAGTAAAAAAACATGAACTGGAGGTGGCAGCTCAGTGGTCCAGCTGGAAAATCTGATGGCATTCTAACCCTCCCTCCTTAGCCTTCTGTAAATTGCTGTGAGGTTTAACTCGCAGAAAAGTGATTTAAGAAAATGCAGGAACTACCCTAAGGAGGAGGTCAAGGTCCATTGTTAGGTTCTAGCGAAAGTGAAAAAAAGAGCCACCAATGACTTTGCACAGCAAGTAGCTTTACTGCTCTGCACTCCTTTCCCTCCCTATAAAAGCACTTTGGGTTCCTGAGCCCTTTAAGACGAAGCTTTGAGGATGAGCCCCTCCATCTTCCAATATGCCAGCCCTTGAATAAATTTGATTCCTTCCTACCAACTCTCATCTCCCCAATACAAGCAGGCAAACCTAGACTTATTTCCATAAAATAATCAGGAAGAAACTGCATAAAGAGTCTTATTTCTTGTATGTTTGGTTTTCTAAATTTTAATATTGAAAGTGATCAAAACATAATTTGTTTAAATCAGAAAAGAAAGAAATTTAAACAGAATTTAAACTATTATAATAACAAAAGCAAATAATTTTGTTTTTAGCTTTTTCTGCCCCTTTGTCAAAATGTTTATGTTTTCTGGTCCATATGAAAAGTGCGTAAGTTTGTATTTCCTCAGTGCCTGGGTAGCATACCCTTGTAAACCCATGCTGCAGCTGCCATCCACAGATAGCATTGTTGTTGTTAGGTCCTTTTGAGTCCTGTGTCACTCATAATGACCCTATGTACAACAGAGGATACACCACCAGACACTGTGCCATGACCAGCACTATTGTCAGTGCTTCTCTGCTATTCATAGGATTTTCAATGGCTCATTGCTTCCAGGAGTGGTCACCCAGGTCCTTCTCCCAAGCCTATAGCACCAGGTATTCCCAGGTGGTCTCCCATCCAACTTCTAACCAGACTGACCCTGCTTAGGTTCCAAGATCTGACAAGATCAGAGATCAGCATGATATAGCTGTAGACACCAGATAGCACCAGGAACATGCAACTAAAGTACTCTTCTGAAGAGTAACTTTTATTTACCAGAAACTGGAGGGGGGAGGACATATTGTAGTTATTTACTAGAAGGTAAACAGATTAAACCCAATGACTTATGTGTCCTTTCAAATTAACTCCATTTAGAAAGCCTCTTATTAAATGTAATCTAATTTAAATGTGTATCAGAACCACTTATATTTGCTACTCCTCTCCTGATGAGCAATTAGTTCTGTTCTTGCTTTCCTTTCCTTATCTACTTGCAGCAAAAAGAAAGCAGAGGCAAGAAACATTTATTAATATTCTTATTCAGAGTTTTCCTCTTTTTTTTTTTTTTTCTTATGGTACTGGAGGTTGAGCCCAGGGCCTCACACTTGCATGCTTTGCAAGTGCTGGACCACTGAGCTGCAGCCCAGCCCATTTTATCTATCTATCTATCTATCTATCTATCTATCTATCTATTTATTTATTTATTTATTGTAAGTTTTTTGAGACAGTGTCTTGCTAAATTATGCAGACTTTCTCTGGTCTTGAACTTTCAATCCTCTTGCCTCTGCCTCCTGGGCCGCTGGGATTATAGGCCTGTGCCACCATGCCCTGGCCTTATTCAGAGTTTTCTATACCCAACCAAATCTTTTGATTTTTCTCTCCACCTACTCCTGGAGTGGCAATAGTGAAGGATACTATAGGGAAAATATTAAATGATGCAGAAAACATCAAAAGAAGATGGAAGGAATACACAGTCATTATACCAAAAAGAATTGGTGGATGATCAATGATTTTAAGGGATTACACATGATCAGGAACCAATGATACTGAAGGAAGAAGTGGAAGGTTCCTTGAAGATGGCAAACTCATGGCTTCAGAAATTGAAAGATTTAACAATTGAGATGTTTCAACAAACAGATGCAGCACTGGAGGTGTTTATTTGTTTATGCCAAGGGATTTGAAAACAGCTACCTTGCCAACTAACTGGAAGAGATCCATATTTGTTTGTGCCTATTCCCAAGAAAGGGGATCCAACTAAATGTGGAAACTATCAAACCACATTATTAATCTCTCATTTAAGTAAAATTTTGCTAAAGATCATTCAAAAGCAACCGCAGTAATGTATAAACAGGGAACTGCTAGAAAATCAAATCAGAGTCAGAAGAGAGTGTGGAACCAGGGACATTATTGCTGATGTCAGATAGATATTAGCCAAAAGCAGAGAATACAAGAAAGATGTCTATCTATGCTTTCTTGACTATGGAAAAGCATTTGACTGTGTGGGTCTCAAAAAATTATGGATAACATTGCAAAGAATGGGAATGCTGAGAGCACTTACTTGTACTCATGAAGAATCTGTACATGGACCAAGAGGCAGTTGTTCAAACAGAACAAGGAAATACTGCCTGGTTTAAATTGGAGAAAGATGTGCTCAGGGCTGTATCCTTTCACCATAGCTCTTCAATCTCTATGCTGAGCAAATAATCCAAGAAGCTAGACTTTATGAAGAAGAATGTGGCAACATGACTGGAGGAAGACTCATTAATAGCCTGTGTTATAAAGATGACACAACTCTGCTTACTGAAAGTGAGGAAGATTTGAACCATTTACTGATGTAGATCAAAGATCACAGCCTTAAGTATGAATTCTCCTCAACATCAAGAATTCAAAAATCCTTACAACTGGGCCAGTAAGCAACTTCATGATAAATGAAGAAGAGATTGAGGTTGTCCGAGATTTTGTTTTACTTAGTTCTACAATCAACACCCATGGAAACAGCAGTCAAGATTCAAAAGACACCTTGCATTTGGGAAAACCTGTTACAAAAGACCTCTTTAAGGCATTGAAAAGTAAAGATGTCATATTGAAGATGAAAGTGAGCCTGACTCATGCCATGGTAGTTTTCAGTTCCATCATATGCTTGTGAAAGCTAGAGGTTGAATAAGGGAGGCAAGAGAATAATTGATGCTGTTGAATTATGGTGCTGGAGAAAAATATTGAATATATCATGGATTGCCAAAAGAACCAACAGATCCAACCTAGAGAAGGACAACCAGAGTGCTCCTTGGAAGCAAGGATGGCTAGATTGTATCTGACATATTTTGGACATGTTGTCAGGAGGGACCAATCCCTGGAGAAGGACATCATGTTTGGGAGAGTGGCAGATCAACACAAAAAAGAAATAAAAAAAAAAAAGAGGAAACCCCTCAGCTAGATGGATTGACACTGTCTGCAACAATGGGATTAAACATAAAAAGACTGTGCACCTGGCACAGAGTCAATGTTTCATTCTGTTGTATATAGGGTCACTATACATTGGACCAGGCTGGGATTTAGCTCAGTGGGTAGAGCGCTGCACTGCAGTCTCTGAGGCCCTGAGTTCAATTCCCAGCACCGCAAAAATGGGAGAAGGGCCTGGCAATCCACTCCCAAGGCAATCCCGAAATAGTCAGCCATTGAAAACCCTATGAGGGTCGCTATGAGTTGGATACCGACTCGATGGCACCTAACAACAACAACAACATACATTGGACCTGACTCAATAACACTTAACTTCAACAAGTCATTGGATGTTATATGAGACCAAGAAACCAAAACTTAAAGTGTTTTGCTTTATTCATGAGTCATAACTAAATGACAAGGAGACTTGTGAAAAAGCATTCAACAGTAATAGTCATTTAAGAAAATGAAGATCAAAACCACCATAGGATACCTTTCATGACCTGTAGGATAGTCTGAATCAAAGAGGCAGATGGTAACAGGTGTGGCTGAATACGTGCAGGAAATGAACCACTCATACACTGCTGGTGGGAATGTAAAATGGTGTCACTTGAACAGGGACTCAGAGACTCTTTTACTAAAAACATCTATTCTTCACTTGGGCCTACAGATGCCACACCGGCAACTAAAAGTAGGAAAAATCTTCGCATTCTTCCCTCATTCTATATGTGTTGCCTTTACTTTGGGTCAGATTCCTTATCAGCTTTGCATGTAGGCATGTTAACCAGTTAAGAGTATCTGTCTGAAAATTGGTGAAAAAGGTTGATTATCCCTAAATTTACCCATCCTATCTCATCCACCATAAAGACCAAAGACACCAATGTAAAAATAATTGAGGCATTTTATCACTAGCTTTTAAAAATTCTGTTCTAGGCCCTTAAAAAGGCTCCTGAAGTTCTCTAGTCATTGCCCTGAACCTGGAGTCATCTTTGATTCCACCAGCATAAATTCACCCCCTTAACCCTACCCTACCCAACCCCTTCCCAGGGAGAAGCAAAGACCTCCCAATAGGAACTGAGACTGTACCCCAAGTAGGAACAATCATCTCAGAATGGGAACCAAACTAGCCCCTGAAGAGATAAGACTTCTCTGGAACCACCTCACAGAACCAGAACCAAGATGATGATCATTCGGACCACAATCTGATCAAGGCTGCTTAATTATGCAAACCTCTTGTCTCCTGCTCTAATTCTTCCTCTATTAAAACCTAAAGCTCACATCAATACCCTCCCCACCCCTGCAGAAGATGGGGTTAAAGATGCTGGTCTCTCTTCCCAATACATTGGTACCTCAGCACTCAATATGCTCAGTGCTTGAACATTTAGGACCTTGACCAATATTTTTGGGAGAATTCTGGTTCAGTGTTCAAACACTTACCCAGCATTCAACCACCAAGCTAACACCTATATGAGACACCAGGATTATCCATGATGCTTCTGAGTGAAACAAAGGGGAAAGCATCACTTTGCACATTGATTTCAATCAGTATAGACCTGTCCTGGTGCTGTGCTTGTGATTTCATTGTTTTGGTTTGGTTTTGTTAATATATATTTGCATACATATACCATATAGTCATCACAGTGCCCAAGCAACTTCCTAGCATTAAAAGTAAAGGAAAGAAGAAAACAGTAAGGGCAACAACTGAACTTAAAAAAGAACTCAATGCTAAGTATGAGAGTGGCATATGTGTGTTTGAATTAGCCATTCAGTAAGGTCATGGAACCAACTAATACATTTACATTATTTTTTACAGGAAAAATGTGCTCATCAATTGAACTGATTGGCTCTTGCTCAGCCTTCCAGAATGGATTGTGGTCAAGTCCAATGGTACCACTGTATAATTATAATGGTTAAATTCCTTTCTTGCCTTTTACCATTACTTTTTCTGTTTGATTTTTGGGGCAAGTAGCTGGACCTAATTTGTTGGGACCTAGAGTTGAGCCTCTGGCTTAAGACTCCAGTAATACAGCCACTTTGGAAAATGATCCAGGAATCTATCAATTAGTTAAACATAGTTACTATATAATCAGCAATTGCAGTCCTATATATTCACCCCAAAGTGGAAAACAGGTAGTCCAACAAAAGCTTATACCATAATGGTCAAACCAGCACTATTCACAATGGAAAGCAGCACATGTTGTTAGGTGCCATAGAGTAGGGTCCAACCCCGTGTAGGGTTCTCAATAGCTAATTGTTTTGGGACTGTTATGGGAGTGAGCTGCCAGGTCCTTCTCTTTGTGTGGTACTGGGGATCAAACCCAGGTTTTCAGAAAGTGCACAGCAGCACTCTACCAACTGACCTAGACCTCTCGTCACTTTAAATATCTATCAACTGCTAACTACATAAGGAAAATGTGGAATGTCAACACAATGGAACTTTGAAAAAGGAATGGAATACTGATGCAAGCTACAACACACTACACCTTGAAAACATTTTGCTAAGTGAAAAAAAACAATTATAAAATACCACACATTATATAATTCTATTAATATGAATAGCCCAGAAAAGGCAGATCTATACAGAATGTGGTTGGGTAGGGCTAGGGGAATGACAGTATGAAGGATGAGAGTGAAATGGATTGTGATTTCTTTTAGAAGGGGTTGAAATATTCTAATCACAGTGATGACAGTCACAGAGAACCATGACTACACTGAAAACTACTGAATTATAGAGTTTAAATGGGTGAATTGCATGTTAATTATAGCTCAATAAAGCTACTCTCGTCTCTTCCCTCTTCTCCCCAGAAATAGACAAGAAGAGCAGAAAGTATGTAGTTGTAGAGATCAGATACCTAACTATACCTGATATTGAAATCACTTTCATTGTAAATGTTTACTTATAAAAAAGTTTCAATGAACAACCAAAATCATTAACAGAAATTACCATGTATCTAACCTGTTCTATTTGCAAAGAACTTAACACATCTGATCTTAAATCCCCTCGCACGCAGACATAATTATTTCTATTATGCAGTTAAATAAGCTTCTAAGAGAATGCATAATTTGCCTACTGCTATACAGTCAGAAAACGAATTGAATCAGAACATGTACTCAAGGTTACTCAAGGGCCAAAGTTGTGTTCTTTCCTCTACATGATGACATCATGATAAAAAAGAGACACAAAATCATTTCTTCTCCATCAGGCATATGTCCAAAGGAAATTGCTATATGAGTAATTAGATATACAGAGCATGAGTAATTTAGATATAAAGAAGGGAAAGCATTTGTCCCAAACTGTTAACTTGTATTGTATGGTATTTGAACTCATTAACTAAACAGATATTTCCTAACAGTCTACTGTCTACAAAGTAGAGAACTGGTTGTTAAAATTTTTAAGTGTATATTTTATTCATTTTCAGTCTTTGCTTATTTATTTTGTTTCTGCATCTTATGAGTCATGCTTATTTAAAATACAATCATCAAAAAAGTTGCAGAAATGTATTAAACTCTAAATAGTAGCATTTAAGGTTCTGAATATATAAGCTAAAAGGGGAAAGTGCTACTTCCTATTTGTAGACAATAAGATTAAACTCCAGAATCCAGAAAAGACATGAATGTGATATTTGTAGATAAAAATCCTACGTCCATATGCTTATTCTGCATACTTGGATCTATCTATGCTTTCTACTTGGATCTTAACAAACTTGCCCCAAACTCCCTTAAATCTATAGAATATTTAGAACTTCTATTTTCCTATAAAAGGTTAAATCTCCATAAAGAAAATAGATCAAAAATAGGTGCAGAGGCGGATCTCTTTAGAAGTACTCATTGAACCACATAAAATTGCTGATCTTTACCCATTCCTGACAGACCAAAAAGGCAATGTCCTAACGGTCATCCTACAAATAATAAATATACATTTTTTTGCCTGTCAGGTGCCGTGCTGCTTGGCTATAATCCCAGCCACTTGGGAGGCTAAAGCAAGAAGATCGAGTTCAAGGACAGAGGGAGCCTATACCACATAGCAAAACCCTGTCTCCAAATAAAAATTTTAAAAGGGCTGGGGTGTAACCCAGGGGGAGCATGCTTGCTTAGCAGAAGGCCCTAGGCCCTAGGCCCTGCAGTACTACCAAAGACAGAGAGAGAGAGAGAGAGAGAGAGAGAGAGGAGAGGAGGAAGAGAAAGAGAAAAAGAGAGAGAGAGAGAGAGAAGGAGAGAAAGAGAAAATAGAAGGTCCAGCACTAGGAGCCAGGGACCAGGGTTCAAATCGAGATGCTGTCACTTAATAGGTTTGTGACCTTGAATAAATGCTGCCCTGAGCTTCTGTAGCTCCCTTTCTGAAATCTGGGAATTAAAATCCCAGCCTGGATTCTCAAATTTGTTGTTTGATCTCACTGGTACAATTCAGATTCCACAGATTTCAAGCATTTCCTTATAGGTAATTATTAGTTTAAGTCTTGCTTAGTTTTGCAATTTCTACAACACTCTGCAATGTGGAAGAGCCCAAGGACCATTTCCTGGGTTTTGTTTTTTAATTGGATTAGATGAATTCTGAAATCAAACTCCACAATAATAAGTCTGTGTCCCTGGGGGTTGCTGCCTAACTCTGTGTTCTTTAAGTTGTCTCATCTATAAAACTGGTAATGAGACGGACAGCCACTCTTTTGCTCCTGCTAATTGGTTCCATGCAGGCCTATGAGCCCACTATTGCCAAGTCTTTTAAAAAGAAATTTTTTTAATTAAAAAAGCTGGAAAAATGAATAAGGGAGTAAAATGCCCTGATTTTTAGGAAATTAAGCTACTAATCTGTTGACTACAAAAATTCACTTTGTTCTCTTTTGCTTTGGTTTTTATTTTTTTAACAACATGATTCCAGATAAATTAAAAATAAGGCTGCCAATTTATAACTTCAAACCTAGCAAAATGCCTGACACTTTGTCAGTGTTAAACAATTTGCTGAGTGAATGCTCTCTAGATAATTAATAGGGGTACCTTGAAGATTTCAAAGTGCTGCATGCAGTTCATTTCTTGCTTTGTATTCTTTGATTGCTCATAATGTTTTAAAGAGCTTTTTTTCATTTGTTCAATTTAGGTGAGTAAGACAAGCCCCTTAAAGTAACAATATACAAATTGTCCTTCATCTATTATTCCTACAAGGAAAATCAGCAAACAGATAATAGATTTATCTTGGGAGCAGGTTCACATGGCGATGAGGAACTTTTGTCACTGAGCTGCTGAAAGCTGCTTCAACATGCAGGGAACAGGGGCAGAGGTGATATACTCAGTGGTACAAACATCTCAAGCCGTCTAAATCATCCTATCGGCTTCTACCCTTACATTTGTGATGCTATAAATGTGAAGATTTTTATTTCTGTTCTGCAAGACTAGTGAATATCACTTCATCTCTCTATATATTTTCTTCTCACTCTCGCACCATCTCAACAAATTACATAAAGAACAGTGCTTGTGTGTTAGAAGCAGAAAAGCATTTCAATAACTTCAAGTCTTGGTTTTATGTGCCCGTCTTCCCATTTTGTACTTAATGAATGACACAACACATGGTACTATTATACATTCATACACATACACACTCCACTTAGACTCAGTGATAAGTCCAGACACCTGCCATGTGTCTGCCCCCACATTTAAAAGACACTCAGAAATAACATACCAAATATCCCAAAGTATAATGGGCAGATCCTCAGACATTTGTCAAGTGTTTGCTAAATCTAATAATAGCATCATTACTATTTTCAATTCTACCACCACTAAATTCTCTGAGGGCACAAATAAGAACAGATATTTAACTGGGAGTAGTGGGACAATGCCTGTAATCCCAGCATTTAGGAGGCTGAGGCAAAAGGATCCCAAGTTTGAGGCCCAGCCCAGGCTACATAATAAGATCATATCGCTGGGAGAAAAAACAAACAAACAAACAAACCCTAATAGATGTTAAGAAATAAAAGGCTTGCTCCTTAGAATACAATATCTAAACTAATATATCAAGTTGCCATGTTCTCCAAACATATACCAGGTTAACCAATGCTTTACCAGAAAATTTCCTGTGCATTCAGAATTAGATTCATTTGACTGAGAGATCAAGTTTTCTAAAACAAAGCAAAAGAATCAAAACACGTCTTATTCCTCTTCCATTCTATTTCATATACTGGTAATACTGGGTAACCTAATATAGTACTTCCTAATTTAAAAAAAGGCCTGCAGCCATAGCCCTGTGGCATCCGATCCCGTCAGATCTTGGAAGCTAAGCAGGGTCGGGCCTGGTTAGTATTTGGATGGGAGACCGCCTGGGAACACCAGATACTCAGGCTTGGGAGAAGGACCTGGCAACCCGCTCCCAATAACCAATCTGCCATTGAAAACCCTATGAACAGCAGAAGAAGCACTGACAATAGTGTTTCGCCTGTTGTATGTAGGGTCGCTATGAGTCGGATACCGACTTGACAGCACCTAACAACAACAACAACAATTTAAAAAAATAGTAAATGATAATAATGTGACAGAATTTAGGATGTAAGGGGGAGAAGGAGGTATTTGCTTTGTGTGAATGTGTGTGTGTGAGAGAGAGAGAGACAGAGAGAGACAGACAGAGACAGAGAGACTTAGGAACTACCTCACTATTTCACTGAGCTACAACCCCAACCCTTTTTTATTAAAAAAAAAGAAAAGGTCTCACTAAGGGCTGAGTGCAGTGATGCATGTCTGTAATCCCAGCTACCCAGAAGGTGAAGGATAGCAAATTTGAGGCCAGAGGCAGCATGTGACATATAGTGAGACCCTGAGTCTAAATAAATAAATAAATAAATAAATAAATAAATAAATAAATGGTTTCCCTTTGCAGCCCAGGCTGGCCTTGAACTTACTATGACATCTGTACTGGCCTCAAACTTACTATGTAGCCCAGGCTTTCCTCAAACTCAGGATCCTACTGCCTCAGCCTCCAGAATAGCTGAGATTACAGGTGAGCAGCTGGGATTACGGACGTGTACCATGACACTCAGTGTAGCATTTGCTTTTGTTATCTTTATTATGTGGCTTCTTCATAGCTAATGGATTCACAGGGAACCCTTTGAATTGACTATAGAAAAACGTGAATTTTTCTAAACCAGGCTGTATTTGACCTATGTTCAAGTTCTGTAAACCAAGAAATAAGGGAAAACCAATAAATGGAACAATAATCACAGTAAAAGTCCTTGTCTCATTGAGGGAAGACTCAGAGATACACTGAATCTGCTCTATCTAATTTTAGAATGTAAGTTACTTGTTTGTTGTTAGGTGCTATCCAGTTGGATCTGACTCATAGTGATGCTAAGTAAAGCAGAATGAAACAGCACCCAACACTGTGCCAGGCATACAATCTTTTTATGTTTGAGCCCATTTTTACAGTGACTACATTTCTTCTCATTTTGAATCCTGCCACATCAGCAAGAAGAGGCCCCAGGGTCTTTGCTCCATTCCTGTCACTAAGGTTGACTCTTCTCTGAGGAAACAACTCTTCCCCCCAGTTGTTTCTTGAATGCCTTCCACCCTGGAGGGCTCATTTTCCAGCACTGTATTTGACAGTGCTTCTCTGCTATTCATAGGGTTTTCAATGGCTAATTGCTTCAGGAGTGGGCTGCCAGGTCTTTCTCCCTAGTCTGTTTTAGCCTGGAAGTTCAGCTGAAACCTGTCCACTTCAGTTACCCTGCTGGTATCTGAAATACAGGTGGCATAGCTTTCAGCATCACAGAAATATTCAAGCCCCCACAGCATGACAACCTGACAGACACATAGGGGCAAGTTATTTGAGAAGTATTAGTGTTATAAACAGTATTAGTGTTATCTTATCTTTTTTTTTTCCCATTCCTTAATAGAACTCCTAAGGACAAAATAAGGGAGAGAGGAGCAAAGGAAAGTGAGGGAAATGAGCCAGGCATGGTGGTACAACCCTGTAATCCAGCACTCGAGAGGCTGAGGCAGAACAATTGACTTGAGTTCAAGGCCAGCCTAGTCTACACAGCAATTTCCAGGACACCCTGGGCTACACAGTGAGACCCTGTCTCAAAATAAATTAGGAAAATAACAGAAGTGAAAGCCAATTTAGCTATCTGGCATACTATCTATCCTAAAGAAGATCAGAAACAACAAGTTACAAGCAAAAGAAAACACTTCACAGACAGTAATCAAGCTCAAACATTGACACAGAGCAGCTAGGATACAGCTCGGTGGTAGAGCACTTGGCTAGCATATGTGAGGTCCTGGGTTCAATTCTCTGCACTGTGAAAGAAAGAAAGAAAAAGAAAAAAATAAAGATTGACATAGAAAGGAAAGACACAAACATCGTTTTAAAAAATTAAAAGTACAGAGCTGGGGATATAGCTCAGTAGTAGAATGTCCGCCTAGCACGCTCAAGGTCCTGGGTTTGATCCCCAGCACAGCAAAAAAAATAAAAATAAAAGAAATAAAAATACAATTTTCAGGGTACCTTTCTGACATGCTTCATTTATCAGTATTTTCCCTTTTTTTCTTTTCTTTCTTTTTTTTTTTTCTTTCCAGTGCTTAGAATAGAACTCATGGCCTTGCCCATGCCAGACAAGTGCTCTAGCACTATGCTACGTCCCTGGCCCTTAAAGGTATTTTTCTATTACAGTGCAGCAAAAACAACACCTCAGATCAATTATTTATAAAGATCCCAACTTCACTTTCATTTTTTCAACTCTTTTGAGGTATTTTGCATACCATCAATCTTATCCATTTCAAATATATGATTCAATGACTTTTTGTAAACTTACCTAGTGGTGTGACCATTACCATATGTTGGTTTTAGAATATTTTCATCACCCTAATGCAGGGATTTAGCTCAGTGGGTACAGCGCTGCGCTGCAGTCTCTGAGGCCCCGAGTTCAATTCCCAGCACCGCAAAAATGGGAGAAGGGCCTGGCAACCCACTCCCAAGGCAATCCCGAAACAGTCAGCCATTGAAAACCCTATGAGGGTCGCTATGAGTCAGATACCGACTTGACGGCACCTAACAACAACAACAATGTACACCTACATAAATCCCCATCCCAATCTCAGGCAACCACTAACCTGTTTTCTGCCTCTACAGATTTGTCTTTCCTGGGTATTTCATATAAAATATATCATAAAGCATTTCCCCACTTCCTAAATGGGTAACTTTAGTGATTTTAGTTTGCTGGGCTTAAGTCTCCTCACAATAATTGTACCTACACCTCATAGAGCTATTTTAAGGAACAAATGAGATTAATTCATGTGATGCACTTAGAACCCTGGCTGGTACATATCAAAACACAATAAACAAATCATCAAGTTGTTATAACACTGTTTGCCTGTAACTCTACTGTGATTTCTGTGCCATGAGAGCTTTAAATTCAACACATCAAAAAATGAACTCTGTACATTCTACTTCAAACCAATATCCTTTCCTCCAATTTTAACTTTAATTTTTTATTTTTTGGTACTGGGAGTGCTGAACCCATGACCTCAATTATACTTGCAAGTGCTCTACCACTGAGCTGCGCCTCAGTCCCTTTTTTCATTTTTTATCTCTAGTCAAGGTCTAAGTTACACAGGCTGCTCTGGCCTCTGTGATCCTCCTGTCTCTAGTGCCACCACGCCTGGCTCCTCTCCATGCAGGAATACTATGAGCACCCAGATAGATATCTGAAACTATGGTGAATTCATAAATTCTTTCTTACTCATTCTCACATCCAGTTACCAAATTCTACAATACCACTCTCTTTATTCCTTTGAACTTGCCTCCCTTTCCTTCTACCTAAGTTTCAGTTATAGCTCTCAATATTTTTTTCAAGATTTACTACAAAAGGGTCTTACCTATCTTCCTTGCTTCCACTGAGTCCTCCTCTAATCTATCCAGCCTACTTCTTTCTGAGCACTCTCTTAAAACACAAGTCTAATCATGTCTCTCTCCTTCAAAGACTCCCTACAACTCTCAGTTTACCATCTTTGCTTACCACCAAGAGCCCATCAAAACTGATTTCTGACTACTTTTGTGTACTGCTGCCCCTGGACAGTCTCCAGCACATACTCTTGGCACTGGTCATTATGAACAACCTACAATTTTCTGAATGGATGAGTCATTCAATCCTTCCAGCAAGCTGAGGAACTGACAGTTATCTCTGAGACTCCCATTTGCTTTTCTCAAGTCTTAGCTTTTTATCAGACTGTGTTGTTGTCGTCAATTCACAGCAACCTTTATAGGGTTTTCAATGGCTGATTGTTTCAGGATTACTTTGAGAGTGGATTGCCACATCCTTCTCCCATTTTTGTGGTGCTGGGAATCAAACTTGGGTCCTTAGAAAGTGTGGAGCAACACTCTACCAAGTGAGTAAACCCCAGCCCATTAAACTCTGTAGCTAGCATAATTTGTGGGTCAAGGTAACGTAGAAGAAGCAGTTCTCACAGTGCTATCAACTCAGTGAGGTGGCTCCTCCCCAGCCCAAGTTCAGCATCAGCTACAGGTAGATGGTGGCCAAGGGAGGCAGGGCACAGAAAGGGAATGAGAACAAAGAAAAACCAGGTTTGAAAAGACAAGAAGCACATGAGGAAGAAAGAAGACAAAGAAAGAGATATACCCTGAGGACAAAGAATGACAGGACAAAGGGGATGAAGGGACAGGACTCAGGTCTCTGGGGAGAGGCTTTCTTTTGGGCATCAGCCTTTGATAAAAATGTGAACTCTTTCTGTTACTCCCATGCAAGATGAGAATCATACAATATGTCTTTCTATTCTTCTGATTCTGAAACACTACAACTTAACAGTGATTCTAGCTCTAACGCAGAGGAAAGATTATTTACACACTTCCATCTGCCGTAGAGAACATTTCATTTCCTTTCTAAAGCTTTCTCCACATTTACTGTCAATCAGCTAGGAGTTACTTTTTAGGTTTTCCATCTGTTTTCATTTTTTTTTTCTTTTCTTTGATCAGAACCCACGGAAGACTAGGTTCATTTCAATATGTTCTAAGTATCAAAGATACTAAGGTGAAAGAATCAAAGTTAAAAGAGGAATTTAAGAGTATCCAAATCGGTGGTTCTCAATATTTTTCCAGAGACCCAGGGAAGCATATTCACTCTTTCATTCAACATAAGGCCTGGCTTTCAAATACTTTCTTGGACAGTTTGTTTTCTTTTTTTGTTTTTTTTTTTTATAACGTCTTTCCCCTTTCATTAAAAGTCAAGGGTAGCAATCAGATTTTCTGACTTATATAAGATACCCAGTGCTAAGACCCTTGAATTTTTTAAATTATTTGCCAAAACTCAACACAAACAAAATCCCAATATTTTGTTAGCCTAGGAAATTCTGTATCAGATAACTGTAAGCTTTGGGGTGTTAATGGCGGTGGATGGTGGTCTTTGAATTTCCAGACCCTTCTCAGACTTCAAACTACTGACCTCAGCCAAACTCCTCAAGGTTATAGCAGTAGAAGCCCAAGAAATCTATATTTATACTCCTAAAATCCCTAATTTTCTGCATTGTTTCTTCACAGTGTTAGGCAGTTAGGTATTAACAGGCACTGAGGACTGTTGTTGTTGTTAGGTGCTGTCGAGTCCCTATCTGACTCATAGGGAGTTTGTTAATCCACTTAACAAAACAGAGACCCCAGGCACCATAAACCCTAAAGCCACAGGATTACTACACAACAGGAGGCTTTCCCCTCTGCTTGTCCAGGAAGGACCAAGGTTGGGTTTTCACCCAGGACTCACATCACACTGGCCAGCGCATTGCTTTACTCTGGTTTAAACAAAACTACAGGGAGGAAAGAGATCATGGCACCCCCACACCTCTTCTCTCTGCACAACCACCTTGCCTGTCTATCCAAGATATTTTCCTTCTAAGAGAAGCTTGCTTAACTTTCTTCTTCTGCCTTTTCCTTTGCGTGTGGAAGTGTCCTAATCTTAGTACTTCACTCAAACAAAGTTGCCCCAGGTATTTTTCTAGGCTTATCCGAGCTTCTCTGGGTGCCTCAATTTTCCCTGGTAATTATTCCTTTATAGTATACTACTGGTTTTACAATAAATCTTGCCTACATTCTGCGCTATACCCTCTGTGTATCCTCTGAATTATTTCAAATGGTGAGCACAAGGATTGAAGTATCACCGTGGCTCTTCTCCAGTAATACTAGTTCCCCTGACCTTTTCCCTAGTAATAATGGTATCTTAATAAATGCCTTTATGTCTTACTAGGGGTTCTTATCCTGGATTTTACAGGGAGAGTTCAAGGAATTCATAAACTTGGAAAGCAAAAAGAAAGGATTTTTTTTTACTAATCGCTAACAAAACTTAGCATTGCCTTCAGTTATGAATGAAGGCAAAAAAACAATGGCAGTGACTTTGCTACCAATTAAGAACCACAGATATTTTTCTATAATAATACAATTGCTTCAGATTTCTCAAAAAACCCTTTATGCTCTTGACTACTGATTTTATGGTACCTACTGGATCTGTCACCTGCAGCTATAGCCCTGTGGCATCCGATCCCATCAGATCTTGGAAGCTAAGCACGGTCGGGCCTGATTAGTACCTGAATGGGAGTCCACCTGGGAACACCAGAAGCTGTAGACTTGGGAGAAGGACCTGGCAACCCCCTCCCAAAAATCAATCTGCCATTGAAAACCCTATGAACAGCAGAGAAGCACTGACAATAGTGTTTCCCTTGTTGTACAGAGGGTCCCTATGAGTCGGATACCGACTTGACGACACCTAACAACAACAACAACTGGATCTGTCATTTGATTTTGTTATTAAATGACTTAATAAGCATATATTACTAAAAGCTGAAATAGAGTTTTAGTATTTTGGTAAATACATGTCAACATATTGACTTCTGTGTGGTTTTAATGCATTTCAAACATTATTCAAGGGAAGAAGCTCATAAAATTCACCAGATGGCCAAAGGGATCTGTGACACAGAAAAACAGCTTTGAAAGCAAAAACAAGCTGGGTAATTCTAAGCAAATACTTGCTTGAGTAAATGCACCAGCTCATACCATTACTTGGTGGAGGAAAAGACAGCATGTAAACTCAGATCTCCTAAACATTCCTCTATCCCAATGTTTTAAGGTCAAGCCTGAGCTCCAGGGAAAGACACAAGTGGGTTCAAATCTGATTCATCATTTAATAGCCCAATGAATTTAGGCAAGTTACTTAACCTCACTGAACTTGTTTGCTTCTTCACAAAAGAGGAATAATATTAATTGCCTTATTGGGTTAAAAGGATTAACTGAAATAAAATATGTAAGGAACTTAATATGACATTTTTTCATATAATTAAAAAGATACAATAATCCAGTGTGTGCCTAAATGTTTTTTACAGAATTTTTATGTTATGTGCATTTCCATAAAGCTTTACCAATCACTAAACTTTTCCTATGCCAGTATGTCACTCCCTATATAATCCTGAAAATCAGAGCCTACTTATTCTCAAAAGAATTCATGGCCACGTGAGATCTGAGGCCAGAAGGCAAAGCACCATCAACTTGGTTTTTATTTCCATCTTCAGACTACTGTATTAGAAAGTTGACTAACAAATCCATCTTTCAAACTCCAGTATTAAGGCCCACTACTTCCTCCTGGCCTCATTATCTATTAGACCAGGGCTTATTATTTTTCTTCTGCCATTACCCATGCTCTGGACACATGTGAAACTCTGAAATAACAGGTTTGAGGTTCCTACCATTCTAACAATCAGACAATTCCTCCATGAGTCCTTTTCCAGTCCCTCTAAAAGTGATTGTGTCTTCTCTCACACATCTACAGTATATTCTATTATCTCAGTAAAATAGTCATTCATGTAAGAAACCAAAATGCATGCTGTCCATCCAACAGGCTTGTGAGATCCTTAGATGAGAGACCATATGATTTATCATTTGCATGATGTTCCACTAAAACATTGCCCCACATATTATATTGGAAATAATATATATATATACATATATATATATGTATATATATATATACATATATACATATATATATATACATGTATATGTATATATACATATATACATATATACATATATATATGTATATATATATAGCTGAATTGGATTTTTTACCCATAACTACCACATAAGATCAGGAATTACCATCTTCTTCACATATATACAAACCAAATTCAGTCAAGTCTCTTAACTTGCCCCCAGACTATTGCCAGAAAGTGAGAAATTCGAGAATAAATGCAAAAACATCATTAATCAATGACCTATCTTATATGATTTCTTTTTTCCTCAACAGAAAACATTTAGCCTATTTTCTCAATATCTTACTTTCCAGATAACTAAAATATACAACTTATAATTTTTTTCTTTTAATGAATTCTTCATTTATTATTTATCATGCTCATATTTACTATAATTCATTTAGATCTTGATTTAAGTATACAAAAGTTAAACTGGAAATGACTAGAGATGAGCCAGGCATGGTGGTACATGGCTGTAATCCCAGCACTTGGGAGGTTGAAGCAGGAGGATCAACCTGAGCTTGAGGCCAGCACCTTCAACACCAGCCTGGGATACACAGTGAGAACCCTATAAGAAAGAAAGAAAGAAAGAAAGAGAGAGAGAGAGAGAGAGAGGGAGGGAGGGAGGGAGGGAAGGAAGAAAAGAAGGGAGGGAGAGAGGGAGGGAGGGAGGGAGGGAAAGAAAGAAAGAGAGAGAGAGAGAGAGAGAGAGGGAGGGAGGGAGGGAGAGAAAGAAAGACAAACAAGGCTGGAGATGGAAGTACTGGACTGTCTACAAAAGGAAACAGCACCTTCAAAGAAGCAACAACCCAAACCTATACCTGTTCTCTGTAATCCCTCTGGACTAAGCAGAAGAGAGACACTATGACAGTCTGACCAAAAGATGAACAACTGAAAGAGAGATTGTAATGTATCTTGAATCTCTGCAGGAGAAAAGAACACCTATATTAGAAGCCACATTGTCCTTAATGACAGTTCAAAATGGTCACTGAGATGAAAGAGCCCAGCCAATATGATGTCTGGGTTCAGACATGAACCCCCACCAGAGGGCAAGTGTGTCTCAACTTATCGCATAGCACCAAGAGCACCAAGCAAAACCTATAAATCTCAAATGTGATTTGGGGGGGAATCTTCAACATAAACACTGTCCTTACAGCTGTGATTTCAGCAGTACACATCTTCCTATTACTCCAATAAAGTATTTTAATGACATCAAAATACCTCTACACCTTATGTAATGTAAGTGCTTCCTGGTCACATTCACATATCATCGTATCTTTGGCTCCTAGCAACATCAAAAATTCAACACTTGCAAACTGAATAAGTAACTATGGAATTACAACAGGCCTGGTGCCACCAACAAATTTACCACCTCTGTGTTATGGGTAAAAATTGATTGTATCTTCTTTGAATGTGGCAGTTATAGAATTGCATATAAAGGCATGAATATTACACGCCTACTAATAAAATTTAACATTAGGATTGAACATTCCCCAAACTCAGAATATTATACTCTTTTAACAATTTAATTTCTCCTCTAGCTTAATTTTTTAAATTGAATTAACTACCTTCACATCAAAATCTCTCTCCTTAAACATCTTTTTTATGGAAATTGTTTATGACATACCTTAAGAATTTAGAATTTTAATAGGCTTTTATTCAAATTATTTTAATCAAATTAAAGGAGTTTTTTGGTTTTAATTTTAAGAACAGATAAAATATAAATTTCATATAAATATTAAATATTTATAAAGTATTTTTATCTCATGTGCATACGACATTGGTTTTCGAATTCACTATTGAAAATCATATACAAGGCAGCATTTTCCACTCAGGAAGGATTAATCTATGTTATTTTTAAGTCTGCAAACCCACATCTAAGCTACAAATGTTGAAAGGCCAGATGCTACTGTAAGTTAACAACATTACTAAAAGACATAAAAGCCAGATGTAATTCTGCAGTAGGCAATGCTTGTCCTGACACTGATTTCTCTACCTGAGGACAACCACATCCGAACTGAACCATTTGACAAATGGGAACTCTCCTAGCATTTGGAGGATAGCAATCCAGATCAAAGCACAAACAGGCAGCCTTTTCCCTTGCCAATAAGGAGGAAAAAGAGTCCTATCACAGCAGTGCATTACTGACCTTTTTTTTTTTTTTCAAAGGTGCCTACTGGGTAGCCCAAAGAACAAAAAAGCATTAAGATGAGGCTGTCAACAACGAAGCAATGATGCAGAGTCACTGTGCAGGTGTCAAAACCTCAATCACAGAATATCAGGACCAGTGAGCAGACCACATGAGAAAATGGATATCCGTAGAATACCAAACAGCTGGTTAGTGCAGAGCTAAAGCCAGGCACACACCCATAGGGAGGTCAAGCAAAACACTGGGAGAGCACATTGAAACACAGCCTGAAATCGTGTAACAAAGCAGCAGACAGCTGGGAAACAACTGCTTGGAAACAGGCTTGCGGCTGGAGAGGCAGGGGGGCCCCAGGTTAACAAACAGCTACACAAGCATCCCATAGGCGGCTGCTCTGGAGGCAACAGCAGGCACTTCCTGGAGGCCAAACATGCCTGCCAGGACCACTGGTGGGCTGAGGAGGCCAGCACACAAAGACCTACTGTTGCATGAAACGCACTGCTCACCAACACAGTTTCAAAGGATTCTATGGGACAAATCTGTAATAATCATGGCCGCACCAGGGTTTATCTAATCACTTACCGCTCTCCTGGCCTCTTGAGCAGCATGTTTGGCAGAATCTACAAAAATCTCCAGAGCCCCAGGTGTGGTGACCCACACCCGGGGAGGCAGGAGAATTGGAAGTTTGAGGCTAGAGGCAGCCAATGCAATTAAGCAAAGAAACCCTGTCACAAAATAAAATGTAAAAACTGTGCCAGGGGTGCAGCTCAGTGGTGGAGCACTAGCAAAGTGTGCATGAGGCCCTGGTACAATCCTCAAGTACCATAAGTTGGGGAGTGGGGTGGAATCTCCAGAGGGAGAAAAAGAAAAGTTGGTAAAATTTTACATCTCTAAGTCTGAACTTGAGCTTTAACTCCTGGTAGTTACATCACAGACCTGTGTTTCTTAACTGTGGCCGGGAAACCACTGAATGTCCAGATGTGCTCTCAGGGATCACTATGTTTGCCAGAAGACTTGTAAATTGCGGCTCTCCATTGACACATCTGGGGCTGGCAAACTTTTCCAGTGAAAGGCCAGAAAGATACTATTTTAGGCTTTGCAAGCCCCAAGGTCTCTCACAACTACTAAACTCTGACATTGCAGAGAGAACAGAGACTCAGACAATGCATAAATGAATCCGTGTGGCTGGCTCACAAGGTGGCTTCCCCCAATGTGCACACAAAAGCCACACAAACACATCTCTATGAATATTCTACCTCATACGAGTGAACACCTATCAGCTGCATAAGGTACATGACTGCTAAGACCATATTTGTGGTCCAGTTGGCACCAAAGGTACTACTGAAATTGTCAAGGGTAATGAGGACAGAATGGAAATGGACTTCATAGGTCTCATGGACTTCTGTGGTCTTCTCCCCTCTTCCAGGAAGACTTGGCCCTTCCTTCTAATAGAGCCCTAATTTCCTGTGGCGATCCTGTTTGATAAGGTGTCAGACAGGCCCACCTGCCTCAGTTCCCTACTCTTATGCCAGACCAGGTATAGCCACATGGCCTAAGCTTAAACAGAGTACCTCTACCACTGCTCTGCCAGCAACTGTGTTCCAAAGATGATGACCTACATCACAAGAATTAAAGCCCACCCTGGAGCATTTCTGAGAGAACCAAGGCCAAAATTCCAGATTGCCATCGGCCACAAATACTGTCATAACCAGATCAAGAGTTGAAAGGAAATGAAGTCCCTGTGGGCTTGTGGAGGTCTCTGATTCAGAAAAGCAAGAGGCTTCAACTTCTCTGAACTGGGCTCACATCACTGATATAGACTGGATGTTTATGTTTCTCCAAAATTAGTACGTTAAATCCTAATGTACAATGTGACAGTTGGAGGAAGGATCTTTGGGAAGTGATTAGATTATAAGGCCTTATAAGGCCGAGCCCTCATAAATGAGATTTTAAGAGGCCTCACTGAGTGCCAGGACATGATGGTGCATACCTGTAATCCTAGCACTCAGGAGGCACAGGTAGGAGGACTATGACTTCAATGTCAGCGTGGGCTACATAGTGAGACCATCTCAAAAAATCCAAAATGACACCACAGAGAGTTGGCTTGCACCTCCTGCTATGTGAGAACACAGTGAAAAGACAGCCATCTATATGATCCAGGACACAGGTCCTCCTCAGACACTGAATTACCCACTACCTTGAACTTTCCAGCCTCCAGAACTGTGAAAAATAAATGTCAGCTGTATATAAGCCACACAGTTTATGGTGTTTTGTTATAGCAGCTTGACTGTACTAAGACAGTCCACTATAATCAAGATTCCTTATTATCAAAATAATGTGCTGGCAAAAATAAAGGTACAATGACAAAGGTTTAACCACAAAGCATCCACAGCATATACATGCTGCAAGCAGAGAAGTTCTGACATCTCAGTTCTCCTCTTACTCACTAAGGAAAGGAGGTATGTGCCTCCATCTCCTGTCACCAGAAACTTATCTCTCAATGCACTTTCTTTTTTATCCACTTGTCCAAGACAGAAAGCTGATTATAGCCTTTAGTTCCCGAGCCATGACCTTCAACATTATCTCATGAAGTCAACTTTTCTTCAACTTTCCATTTCTCATACATGCAAATTTCTTTTTCATCTCTGATCCTACCTTATTTTAATCCTCACCACCACTTTGAATACAAATCCTCTAATATAATACTGGGACTGGGATTTACGTCAGTTGGTAGAGCACCTCTCTGCAGTCTCTGAGGTCCCAGGTTCAATTCCCAGCACTGCAAAAATGGGAGAAGGACGTGGCAATCTACTCCGGAAGCAATCCAGAAACAATCAACCATTGACAACCCTATATGGGTAGCTATGAGTCAGACAGGACTTGATGGCACCTAATAAAAACAACAACATAATACTATACAGACCATATAATCCCATATAGCTAATATAATCCTGTAATGGCAATGTTTCTAGACTCTCTGCTTTGTATTTCACCCTACTACAGACAATTCTCCAAATTTTATCATGGATTACTACCCCTTAGTGATCTGCCTCACACCAATCTGCCAATACCTGTCTTCCCCAACCTCCTCCCTCTCCATCCTCTCTCAAGCTTTATGCTCCCCTCCCACTCATCCTGCCTTCCGGCTTTATGCCCGCTCTGGGACACCAAGCCTTTTCTTCCAACACATTTTTTTCCAAATTCCTCCTTCTCTCTCATCCTTGTTAAGCTAATTCTTATTTTTTCTTCAAGAGTCGGTTGAAGCATAGGCTTCTCACAAGTGCCTCCTTCCCTCCCAGTCTGGGTCAAGTATCCCTCTTATGGCCTCATTTAGACTCACAAGCATGTCTCCACTTGAAATTAACTGTTTACTTGGTTGCCTCCTTACCAGACTCTATTATGTTCTTTAAGATTATGAACTACACCTTCTCTGGGTTGATGCCCCATAACTAACACAGTCTGTGACACAGCTAAGCATCTAGAAATGCTCACTACAGGAACAAGTGGGTGATCTGAGCGGAAAGCAGCCCACACTGCTTTTTTCTCAGGAGACAGAGCATGTCTAGATAAGAATGACTTCACACTTCTAAACCAAAGGCCAATGTGAGCTGATTTCGTGAATTTAAAATAAACCAAAATAAAATCTCTCCCAAACTTTCAATACAATTATCATATTATATAATTTTGAAAAGTCAGATTTCTTAGAGTGGTAAACAAACTCATACTTTTCCATCACTGCTAGTAAAAACAGCCATTTCTGCCCCTTGATATAAGTGTTCAGAATACACAAAAACCATCTGAGCTGGATGCTATGGCACACACCTGTAATCCCAGCACTCAGGAGCCTGAAGCAGGGGGCGCTGCAAGTTTGAGGCCAGCCCAGATTACACAGTGAGACCATGTCTCGAGAAATAAGTAAATAAATAAATAAAATCTACAATGTCTCTGACAAATAGTATTAAATCTTCCAGTTGGTATGAGCATAAAGACAACTATTTCCTTAATTTTGTTGCTTCCTTAATTGTCATTCATCTCCCTTTTTCTAATAACACTCTTGATAGAGTATAGAAATTTATTTGTGAAGAGTGCCAGCGAGCCAGGTGCCGTGGCTCAAGCCTGTAATTCTAGTGATTCAGGAGGCTGAAGCAGGAAGATGGAAAGGTCAAGGCCAGAGACTGCCTGTGTTGTACCCAGGGGCTCCACCCCAGAAAAAACCTCCAAGACAGATGAGGACAGAAAAGTTTAGACTGGGAGGCCTGCTACTTTCAGTCCCGGGAGCGGACTTTCAGAAAGCAGCATGGGACTTAAATTGGTTAGGAGCTTTATAGGGTAGGGGTAGAGAAGCAGAATGATAGAAGCAGGAACTTTTTTATGGTAAAGGGGTGAGGGGTACAAAGTAAGTTTCCATTTTTCCCAAGCTCAGCCCTTTACAGGAATTTCTGAATTCAACTTTTGACAAGGTTATCTTGTGACACCACCTTTTTCTTAACCCAGCCCTTGGGCTGGGACAGCCATCTTGTGACACAGCTGCACTTTTGTTGAGGGCTGGTTTTCAAGGAACCAGTGATTTTAAAGTGACCTTAGGCCTGCTCTCATACCTGCACAAATAAGTAGAACATATCTCAAAATTTTTAAAACTAAGAAAAGGAATAGCGGTGCTGCTCAGTAGCAGAGCACTTGCCTAGCATGCAGGAAGCCTTGGGTCAATGCCCCAGTACTGGAAACATTTTTTAAGTACTAAATAATTAGATATAACTGATGTTACCTGATATAATTTTTAGAACAAATATCCTTAAAATCAAATAGTTTTCTTTACGTCAGTAAAAACCAGTAATATTTTACAAGAGTGAACTGACTAGTTTCTACTTGAGTCAGGAAAGAAAGACAGGATAATTAAGGTGGCATGGGAAAGGAAAAGAGCTCTCACCACAGGATCTTATTTAAATCTCACAGACTAGGAGTCAAGAATTTTAACACAACTACAAAGAAAACTACTATAAAGACTGCCTGCATAGAAATAGTTCAAACAAAAGTTGAAAAATAGTAAGCCATTCTATAGTGTCAAAATATAGGTGACCATTGAGTTTAAACTTACTATCTCTTCTGCAATTCTGAGACGCAATTCTGCTTCTCTGAGAATCTCACAAACAAGATTATGGACCATGTTTGCAGTCAACATATGCCTAGACAACTTCCTGTGACTTAGTAAGAATTCCTTTTATCATTTTAATCTATGCATTTTAATAGCACTCTTATCTATAAATCCATACCATAAAACTCTTGTTAACCTTATAATCACATTTTACTAAAGAGAAGTTCCTTAGATAGGAGAGTGAAAGATTTACTTTTTTATACTAAAGAATATGGGCAGATTTTATTAAAGATAGTACATTTTTAAGGAATAATCCCAGGGAAAAGGGAGGCACCTGGACAAGTTTAGATAAACCTGGAAAGGAACTTGGAGAAACCTTGGTTCTGTGGGTGGACTGTCAGAAGGATATTTCTATTCCTGTTGTTGTTGTTATGAGCCCTTGAGTCTGCTGCGACTCATAGCTACCGAATGTACAACAAAACAAAACACTCCACGACTCTGTGACAGCAACATGATCTTTTTTATGTTTCAGCCCATTGTTGCAGACACTGTGTCAATCCACCTAGTTGAGGGTCTTCCTTTTTTATTCATTGATCTGACACTCTCCCAAACATCATGTCCTTCTCCAGGGACTGGTCCCTCCTGACATGTCCAAAATATGTCAAACACAGTCTAGCCATCCTTACTTCCAAGGAGCACTCAGGCTGCACTTCTTCTAGGACAGATCTGATGGTTCTTTTGGTGGTGCATGGTATAGTCAGTATTTTTCTGCAGCACCATAATCCAAAAGCATCAATTCTTCTCCTGTCTCCCTTATTCAATGTCCAGCTCTTACAACCATATGATAAAAGTGAAAATCTCACAGCATGAGTTAGGTGCACCTTCGTCTTCAGTGTGACATCTTTATTTTCTATACTTTAAAGAGGTTTTTTGCAACAGCTTTTAGTGATACAATTTGTCTTTTGATTTCATGACTGCTGTTTCCATGGGTGTTGATTGTAGAAAGAAGCAAAGCAAAATCTTGGACAGCCTCAAACTTTTCTCCATTTATCTTAAAGTTGCATACTGAACCAGGAATAAGGATTTTTTTTCTTGATGTTGTACTGAAGGCTGTGTTCTTTGATCTTCATCAGTAAGTGTTTCAAATCCTCTTCATTTTCAGCAAGCAAAGTTGTGTCACCTGTATAACACAGACTGTTAATGAGTCTTCCTCCAATCATGATGCCACATTCTTCTTCATAAAGTCCAGCTTTTTGAATTATTTGCTCAGCAGAGAAACTGAACAGGTACAGTGGCAGGATTCAGCCATGCTATACCTTTCTCCCCTTTAAACTAGGCAGTGTTTCCTTGTAAGTTTGAACAATTGCTTCCTGGTCTGTGTACAGATTCCTCGAGTATAAGTGCTCTGGCATTCCCATCCTTTGCAATGTTATCCATAACTTGTTATGATCCACAGGGTCAAAAGCATGGCATAGGCAATAAAACATAGATAAACATCTTTTTGGTATTCCCTGCTTTTGAATAATATCCATGTGACATCAGTAATGATGTCCATGGTTCCATATCATCATCTGAATCAGGCATGATTTTCCAGCAGTTCCCTATCTATATAGTGCTGCAGTCACTTTTGAGTGATCATTCGCAAAATTTTACTTGAGTGAGAAATTAATGATATTGTTCAATAATTTTCACATTCGGTTGGATTACCTTTGTTGGGAATAAGCACAAATACGGATCTCTTCCAGTTAGACGACCAGGAAGCTGTTTTCCAAATCTCTTGGCATAAACAAGTAAGTATGTCCAGTGTTACATCTGCTTTTTGAAACAACTCAATTGGTATTCTATCAATTCCTGGAGCCAATTCCTTCAAGGCAATATCCACTTCTTCCTTCAGTACATTTCATTCCTGATCACATGCAATTTCCTGAAATGATTGGTCACCCACCAACTTTTTGGCGTAACGACTCTGTATATTCCTTCCATCTTCTTTTGATGTTTAATATTTTCCCTGGAGAATCCTTCTCTATTGCCACTCAGAGCTTAAATTTTTTCTCCAACAGGACATGTTCTTCTCTTTGGTTTTCTATCTTCAGCTCTTCGCACATGTTACTATAGTATTTGTTTTGTCTTCTCTAGATGCCCTTTGAAATCTTCTGTTAAGTTATTTAACTTTGTCATGTCTTCCTTTTACTTTAGCTGCTTGATGTTCAGGGGCAAGTTTAAGAGTCTTTTTTGACATGTAATTTGATCTTTTGTGTTTTTCCTGTCTTTTTAATAACTTTTTGCTTTCCTCTTTGATGTCATGCCACAATTTGTCTGGTCTTTGATCATTAGTGTGTAACACATCAACTCTGTTCTTGAGTTGGTCTCTGAAATCTATCATGTGACTTCTAGCATTGTTTCTGTCAGCAAGGTCATATTTTCCAACTACTGAATCTTCTGTTTCCAACTTTTTGCAGTCCAGTCACCAGTAATTATCAATGCATAGTGATTGCATACTTAAGCCTGCAGCCATAGCCCTGTGGCATCTGATCCCATCAGATCTCGGAAGCTAAGCAGGATCGGGCCTGGTTAGTACTTGGATGGGAGACCACCTGGGAACACCAGGTGCTGTAGGCTTGGGAGAAGGACCTGGCAACACCCTCCCAAAAATCAATTCGCTATGGAAAACCCTATGAACAGTAGAGAAGCACTGACAATAGTGTTTCACCTGTTGCCACTATGAGTCGGGTTACCGACTTGATGGCACCTAACAACAACAAAGTGATTGCATGTTTGATTAATTTCAGATTGCCAAAGGTGGTAAATATCTTCCCTTTCTTCACTTGTGGCCTTAGGGTTGGGTGTATAAATTTGAATAACAATCATATTAAGTAACCTTCCTTGTAGGCTGTTGTTGTTAGGTGCCATCAAGTCGGTATCAGACTCATAGACCTTCATAGGGTTTTCAATGGCTGACTATTCCGGGATTGCCTTGGGAGTGGATTGCCAGGTCCTTCTCCCATTTTTGCGGTACAGGGAATTGAACTCGGGACCTCAGAGACTGCAGCCCAGCGCTCTCCTAACTGAGCTAAATCCCAGCCCTCCTTGTAGGCAGTTGGATATTATTCTATCACTGACAGCATTGTACTTCAGAACAGATCTTGACATGTCATTTTTGATGATGATTGCAACCCATTTCTCTTTAAGCTGTCATTCCCAGCATAGCAGACTGCATGATTTTCTGATTCAAAATGGTCCAGGCAAGCCCATTGTAGGTCACTGATGCCTAGAATGTCAATGGTGATACGTTCCATTTCCCTTTTGTTGATTTCTAATTTTCCTAGATTTGTACATTCCACATTCCAATTATTAATGGATGTTTACAGTTGTTCCTTCTCATTTTGAGTCATGCCACATCAGCAAATGGATGTCCCTGGGGCTTTACTCCATTCCCATCATTAAGGTAGAATCTACTTTGAGGAAGCAACTCTTCCCCACTTGTCTTTTGAGTGCCTTCCAATTTGCGGGGGGGGGGGGGGTCATTTTCTGGCACTGTATCTGACAGTGTTTCTCTGCTATTTGTAAGGTTTTCATTAGCTAATATTTTTGGGAGTGGGCTGCCATGTCCTTCTCCTTAGTATATCTTAGTCTGGAAGCTCAGCTCAAACCTGTCCACCATGGGTGTCCCTGCTGATATCCATAATATTAGTGGAATAGCTTTCAGCATCAAAGCAACACACAGGTCCCCACAAGCTGGCAGACATGTTCTATTCCCAGGGGAAGGTAAAGAAGTCAGAGAGAATAGAAGAGTTAAGCAAGCTTCTAGACAGAAATTTGCCTTGGACAAAGATGCTGGACCAAGGGAAGAGATGGCTTGGCTAGAGCAGCCCCTGAGAAGAGGTGCACACACAATTGCCCAGAGGAAAGAGAGCAGAGGGAGAGGAGGGAAGAGAGATAAGAGGAAGGAAGAAAATACCAAAACATTTCTACTTAATCTTTTAAATCCTCTAAACAATGGAACATCTTCCTTCCACCTATTTTGGCCTATGTTTCTGTCATATAGACTCTTCCCTGTCACCCCTAAATGTAAACAATGTATTTTTGTAAAGCCACCTTTCAATTTTCATTTACAAAAGATAAAATTCTTTAAGATAGAAAGAATAGGTAAACCAGCTCATTGTTTTGCTTAACCTTTGAATTGGGTGGTGAATTAGATCCTTTCAGTAATATAACTTCAAAGGCTACAAAATCATATAGATAGTTATTGTTCAGACATTTAAACGCAATTCTCCTTTAAGAGGCCTGCCTCCATGTCTTGGATAGGTACTATGATTCCTTTCTTAAGCGATTCTCTCTTGAGAAGTTCAAGTCCATGTCTTAGACATGTACTATTTATTATTCCTTTCTTAAGCATGTCTTTTTTTCACTCTCTGAATGGCCATACTTAAATCTAAAGTGTATACTGTCTCTCATCTCTAATTAATAAACTAATTTTATTTCACTCTGATTCATCATGAAATTCCTTTCTTTGACAGAGCCAAGAACCCAGCCCCACTTGAATAGAGGTCCCTAAGTATGAGGAACTGCTCAGGCAATATGTAGCAAGTTAAATAACCAAATGACTATTTAACTATGACGATAGGATTTTTTTTTCGGTACTGGGGGTTGAACCCAGGGCCTCGTGCCTGCATGCTCTGCAAGTGCTGAACCACTGAGCTGCACCTCAGCCCATTTTTTTTACTTTTTGAGACAGGGTTTTGCTAAATTACACAGACTGCCTCTGGTCTCGAACTTGCGATCCTCCCACCTCCGCCTCCTGAGCCGCTGGGATTACAGGTGTGCGCCACCACGCCCAGCCCACGATTGGATTTATTTTAAAAATACAAATATTTTATAACATACACCAACACCAACAATTTAATGTGTACTTGAAATACATGAGAGTACTTTAAAGAAAAAAAAAAACCCAAAGGGCTACTTCCACAAACACAATAAAATTTAGTGAATTTCCATTCCAGCAAGTGTTTTATTTCACCTCATAAAGCTTATTTGCTACTCTAATTCTATCTAATTCAGGCTGTGGGTTAGTTCAGTTGGTACTATTGCCCCACAGTCTCTGAGGCCCTGAGTTCAATCCTCAGCACTGCAAAGATGAGAGAAGGACATGGCAATCCACTTCCGAAGCAATCCCAAAACAATTAGCCACTGAAAAACCCTATGAGGGTGGACAGCACCTGACAATAACAACATGAAGTTACAATTCACAACAAAGATATCAATCAAATTTCTCCACCTTCCATTATAGTGTCTCTCTTTTCCTCCCATAAAGAAAAAGTTCATCCAAATTTCTCCAGACTCATCCCCTGTCTACATACAGAAAGGAAAACAGTACATCACAAGTAAGAAAGGCAATGCACTGAGGATACTTTTCTCAATTTCACCAAAGTTCATTAGTAAGATGTCATTTTACCCTCCTCTCTCATAATAAATTACCACACCTTCCCATCCTGGAGAAAGACAATCACCAGTATTTTGCTTAGTTCTAAAAATCAACTGTGGAAGCATGTTTATAAAAGTCTTAAATTACTAGTTTCTTATACCAATTTAAATTAATTCCAGAGAGTTGAACGTCATCTTGCACAATCTACTAGTTATTTGGCTGTAATAATTTAAAAACAGTATGACTTACTTTTTTTAAACAATCAGAATCTGGTTTATTAACATACTAGGTGAATTTTCACCTGAACAGTCTAAAAATGTTCCAAAGAACAGATGTGTACTAGAGAAAACTAGGCTGCTATCCAACAAGAACCAAAAGTGCTCTCATTTTTACAAGCTTGCCACTTGCTGTTAGAATTTAGTTATCAACAGGAACAGAGTAAACATTCCAACTGAGAATAAGGCAGCACCTAAGAAATGAATGAGATCGTGGCTGGGGTAAAACATCTTTGGGTGATACGGTTTGTTGTGTTAATGTGCCACATTTTGCACTATATGTGTGGCACTATGGCCAATTTTTTTAGCTGAAAACATGATTTGGTGCCACAACATAGCCAATTTCCAGTATATTTCTTAGGCAAATGAACCCAAACCCACCCTGAAAAATCATAGCCTGTGTTAAGCTCAGAGAAAAGATAGAATCAGAACCACCATCCTGAGTTTAAAGAAGAAGGCTTCTTTCAATATGGTAACGAGTGACCTTCAACATGCTTAGTTTACCTGAACTTGGGGCAATGGTCTTTTTCTAGGCAGGTGGGGGCATGGGGAAAAAAAGCAAGTTTGATGGTAATATGCCCTATCTGTAAAGGGAATCCTAGCAAAAGTTAAGTAAATGTGAAAGATTTGTTTTAACCAGGAGACAGATCAATATTCTTTTTGTTTTGTTTTGTTTCTTGAAATAGGGCCTCATTATGAAACCCTGGCTGGCCTGACACTTGCTATGTAGGCCTTGAACTTGTGGCACTCCTCCTGCCCTTGTTTCCCAAGTACTCAGATTATAGGCAAATGCTAGGATTACAGGCATGCGCCACCACACTGGCCAAGATCGATACTCTTAAATGTAGAACTATTTACTATTTGTAAGTAAAATAACACAAGTTGTAGATCCTAATGAAAGTGCAAGTGAATGAAAGAGAGAAGAGAGTTTCAAACACAGCTTTTATATTCAATTCTGCTCAATGTAACCCAAAGGGTGTGTAAAAGCATTATTAAGATTGAGATAACCTTTAACTAAACATCATCTTTTCCAATAAAACTAAAAATGAGTCTGTATTTTCATTAGGATATTTCATTGTCTAAGATACATGTCATAGAGTGTAATCATTCTTATAAAATGGTAAGAAATCATAAGTTTACATACATCCCTCTGGACCATATCATCTAATTTAAAAGAAGAAAAGTCAGTTATGATAATGAATAAGGAAGGCATCTAGTTATGCTTTCCATATATACTTTTAATTAACTATTTGATTTCCACATATACTTTAATTAACTATGAAAAACAAATAACTTGTATGCACATGCAGGGATACTAGTGTGAATAATGGTTAAGTTTCAGCATCATTTCTCCCGGTTTAAAATCCAGTATAAAAATTAAATTTAAAAACGATTACTTATTATAGTTCACTGGACCTTTTCAGTTACTCTATGTCTATCTGAAATATTAAGTTCAATATTGCTAGAAAGAAGTTTAAGTTTTAAATAATGGCTTTTCTCTCTTCCTTTCTTTTTCTTTCTTTTTTTAATTGCTGTTGTTTGTTTATTTTCTGACACAGGGTCTCACTATGTAGTCCACACTGGCCTTGAACTCATGATCCTCCTGCTCTAACCTTTTCATCTGGCTGAATCCTAGATTTTTTAGAAAAATCCCTAAATCTTCTATATTACTTGAAGATGTTACTACATAGTATTTTTAAACTATCAGCATTATAGTTAATGAGTAACTTTGATTAATGTTGTTGTTGTTAGGTGCTGTCGAGTCATGTCCGACTCATGGTGACCCTTATAGAGTTTTCAATGGCTGATTGTTTCAGGATTGCCTGGGGAGTGGGTTGCCATGTCCTTCTCCTGTTTTTCCAGTGCTGAGAATTGAACTTGGGACCTCAAAGACTGCAGAGCAGTGCTCTACCAACTGAGCTAAATCCCAGCCCTTTGATTAATATAAATATTTAATAAGTACACTGTAAACCAGACATTGTACCAGCCTCTTTAGATAACATTAATTTCTCCCAATAATTCTGTGTGGTCGGTATAACTATCCTTATTCTACAGAACAGGAAATAGAGGTGGGGAGAATTTGACTAACACAATCAAAACTATACCATTACCAAGTAAATAGTTTTGGGATTAGAAATCTAGATCCTCTGATACCACTCTGCTGATGGAATAGCTCTAAGAGAAAAACATATATCACAGATACCAAACATGCATCAATAGGCTCAGATATTTGATGCTACCACCCAGTATATGTGCTAAGCATAGTTGCTCAAAATTCTCAATATACAACTGATGAACACAAACATTTCAAAGGAAAAAATTCAACTAATCTGACATACAGCTTTCCTCATCATCAGGCCTCCAAAACTGCTGCAAATATCAACATATTCCAAAAGTAAAAAGTGATGTCAATGAAGGAGACCAGTAGTATCCAGTGATCATAATCTCTGCCACGAAAAACCAAGGTGCCACAGATTCTTTAAACCTAATGTATGGTAACTGATTATTTTACACTCCAGAAGGAAAGAAATACACCAACTGTCCAGAATGTCTACTCAAACTAAGCCTCCTTGCACAGAGAACAGAAATACAAGAAGAGCCTCAGAAAACAAACACAAGAGAACAAGAACTGTTGATAGGATGAGGCTGGGGGCCATGGGCCACAAAAGTGGACAGAGATAAGCAGAAGTAGGACGACATGGGAGAAGGTAGGTAAGTAATAAAAGCATGGACAAAAGGAGCTTAAGGACAGAGCTCCAAGTGACAAAATTAGCTCCACTATGGGAGAATATAGCTCTGACCTGAGAGGCGAGAAGAGGGAGATATTTCACGTACAACAATCAGCTAAGCCATCCATCCCTCTGTGCCAACACTCTACATCTAAGTATAAAACTATGCAGCTTTTTACAACCACAGAGAACATTACTCATACTACTTCTTTTGATCCTCACTCTGTGGTCAGCAGTTATTATTACTCTCACTTCCTGAGCAATTAAAATAGTAAGCTTAAGAAAGCTGAGGAGCTCAATTTCCTAGCTACTAAAGTGGCAATATCAAGACTACAATGCAACATTAATCTTTTGTCCAATGTTTGTTCACATTACCTCTACACAGAAGATACTGTTTTAAAAGGACATACATTTTTAAAAGAAAATATTACTTATTTTAGAATGTATTCTTCTAAAAGATTCTATTAAGTAGGAATTTTAAACTAGATATATGGGGCATTGACCTATTCCAAAATCCTCCAAGGTATCTGGAGGCTAAAGTTCAAGTATACCAAGTTAAGAAATCATATAAGGTCAATTCTCCCATGTCCACTGCCTTTTCTTTGGCCACACATGTTCCTCAATCACTGTACCACTGAACTACCACCCCAGCCCAGGTCCAAGTCTTTCTAATTCTATATAGGTATCTTCACCCAAAATCATTACCCAATGCCTGCATATCATTAATTGTTGTCGTTAAGTGCCATTGCATTGTGTCTGACTCACTGCAACTATCTACCAAGTGAGCTAAATCCCAGCCCAGCATATCATTAATAAAGTTCTATTTTTCATACCATTTCAAGAAGCTGCATATGATCAGGAACCAATGGTACTGAAGGAAGAAGTAGAAGCTGTATTGAAGGACTTAGTAAAACACAAAGCTCCACGAATAGATGGAATATCAACAGAGATGTTTCAACAAACATATGCAGCCTTGGAGTTGCTCAACTCCTTATGCCAAGAGGTTTGGAAAATAGGTACCTGAACAAGTTACTGGAAGAGATCCACATTTGTGCCTATTCCAAGAAAGAGGATCCAACCAAATGTAGAAACTCTCAAACCGCCGGGCGCGGTGGAGCATGCCTGTAATCCCAGCAGTTTGGGAGGCAGAGACAGGAGAATCGCAAGTTCAAGACCAGAGGCAGTCTGCGAAACTTAGCAAGACCCTGTCTCAAAAACTAAAAAAATGGGCTGGGGGTGCAGCTCAGTGGTCCAGCACTTGCAAAGCATGCAGGCGCAAGGTCCTGGGTTCAAGCCTCAGTACTGCAAAAAAAAAAAAAAAAAAAAAAAAAAAAAAAAAAAAAAAAAAAAAAAGAAAGAAAGAAAGAAAGAAAGAAAGAAACTCAAACCATGTCATTAATAATATACAATAAAATTTTGATAAACATCATTCAAAAGCAATTGCAGGAGTATTTAGATAGGATACTGCCAGAAAATCAAGCTGGATTCAGAAGAGGGCATGGAACTAGGGACATGATTGCTGATATCAAATGGATATTATCCAAAAACAGGGACTATCAAAAAGATATCTATGTTTTATCAAACATGCAGAAGCCTTTTATAATCTGGATCATAACTAATTAAGGATAACAGTTTGGAGAATAGGAATACCAGAGCACTTAATTGTACTCATGCAGAATCTGTACCTGGACCAGGATACAGTCCTTCAACAGAACAAGGAAACACTGCCTGGTTTAAAGTAGAGAAGGGTGTAGTCGAGGCTGTATCTTTTCACAGTAACACTTCAATCTCTATGCTGAGCAAATAATCCAAGAAGCTGGACTTTATGAAGAAGAACCCAGTATCAGGATTAAAGGAAGTCTCATTAACAACCTGCATAATGCAAATGACCCAACTCTTCTTGCTGCAAGTGAAGAGAATTTGAAACATTTACTGATAAAAATCAAAGAACACAACCTTCAGTATGGATTGTGCCTCAACATCAACAAAACAAAAATCTTTACAACTGGGTCAGTAAGCAACTTCATGATTAATGGAGAAAAGATTGAGAAGATTTTTCTTTACTTGGTTCTACAATCAACACTTGTGGAAGCAGCAGTCAAGAAATCAAAGACACATTGCATTGGGAAAAATTGTGGCAAAAGACGTCTTTAAAGTGTTGTAAAGCAAAGATGTCACATTGACGACGAAGGTGTGCCTGAGTCATGCCATGGTATTTTCAGGCACATCATATGGTTATGAAAGTTGGATATTGAATAAAAGAGAGGAAAAGAACTGATGTTTGTGAATTATGGTGCTGGAGATGAATATTGAATATTCCATGAACTGCCAAAAGAACCAACAGATCTGTCCTAGAAGAAGTGCAAACAGAATGCTCCTTGGAACCAAGGATGGCTAGACTGTCTTACGTATTTTGGACATGTAGTCAGGAGGGACCAATCCCTGGAGAAGGACATCATGTTTGGGAGAGTGGCAAGTCAATGAAAAAAAGGAAAACCCTCAACTACATGGATTGGCACAGTGTCTGCAACAATGGGCTTAAACATAAGTAAGATCATATGCCTGGCACAGAACCAGGGAGAGTTGTGTTCTCTCGTACATAGGGTCACTATGAGTCAGACTCAACTTCATGGCACCTAATAACAACAGCAGCTTCCTAAACTCTTATGTGTTACTGCCTGCCTAATGTCTATTAACCTTTCATGCAAGGCAAGCCAAATTTCTTTACAATGTATTGCTCAGCAAAAACAAAAACCAAGACAGATACTGACTCAATAGACCCAGTTTCAGCATCAAGACCTCTTCAAGTCATAAGCTCAATGTCAGTGCAGGAAAATCTAAATAAACCCTTCAGCATTACTTGGATTTAGTTGACTTTAAAAATCACTAATTTTAAGCCAGGTGTGGTGAATCATGCTGTATTCCATGCAACTTGGAAAGCAGAGACAGGAAGATCATGAGTTTGAGGCCAGAGGCTACATGTGTAATTTAGGTAAACTTTGTCTCAAGGCAAAAAATTAAAAAGGGGCTTAGGGTGTGGTTATGGCAGAGCGCTTGCAAAGTATATGTCAGGCACTGGGTTCAATACCCCCATACCACAAAAGAATTACCAATTTTGGAGGTCATGCAGCTGAGCAATAAATGCATGATTAGTTTCCCTACTCTGATTAAAGCCACCTAATAGCAGGAGGGGAGAAGGACCTGGCAACCCATTCCCAAGGCAATCCCGAAACAGCCATTGAAAACCCTGTGAGGGTCGCTATGAGTTGGTATCTGACTCGACGGCACCTAACAACAACAACAATGGCAGGAAGTGGGAGAAGGATGTGGCAATCCACTCCTGAAGTAATACTGAAACAATCACCCACTGATAATCCTATGAGAGTTGATATGAGTCCATGGCACCTAACAATAACAATAATAAGCTTATTGGAATTAGCTTCCTGTGCTTTTGTTCCCTGGAGGCCCATTCTTCCCTGCTGCTCATGCCTGACTGCTCCCCAACATGGATCTACAGTTATGATACAAAGATGATATTTTTGTATGTGATGGTGACAAGTATTTCAATAGAGATAATCTAGAAATTCAACAGGCTGTCTACTTCTCAAAATTTAAACAAGAACTACAGTTATATCAAATGAAAAATGTCTTGATTGAACAAGAACAAAAATTGAAGCAAAGAGAGTAAACAAATTGACTAAACTCATATACCAACTAATGAGACCTATCCTCAGCCTTTTTTGACCCAAGAATTTAGGGAGTCTTTCCAAATGTCTGTAAAATACTCTGGGCCCATCTGTAATATATTTAAATGAAATAAAACCTATTACCCAATGTGTGGTCAATGAGCCTGCAACATCTGCTGCACCTGGAAATTATAGCAATGCAGAATCTGAAGACGTCTTTAGTCAGAATCCACATTTGAACAACTCTGAGTGATTCTCACATAGACTGAAGTTTAGAAATGCACTGGTCTAGAACCATATGTACAGACAGAAAGACAGCCCACAAGTACCATCTCAGTATCTTTTCAATACAGGCATAGGAATATCCACTTAGTTCTAAGTAATTGGAGATTTTAGCTGACTTTAAAAGATTTTTAACAAGTCAACTGCAAGGTGTGGTACCAGCAAGGTGTGGTAGCACAGGCTCGTAATCCCAACACTTTGGGAGGCTGAGTTCAAGGCTAGCCTGGGCAACACAGGGAACATTCAATTGCCCGTATAAATTCAGGAAGGTTAAATTGCCAGAAAGAACCAAGTCTAAAACTTCCTTAGCTGTCACAGTTATCCTCAACTTCATACCATGACTACATTTAAAAGTAGCCGCTAAAAACTCATTCATAGAAAGTTAACATTATCTATGCTGATGGCATATGAGATGTTTTTAAACAGTGAAATTTCAACTTCTATTCAATACAGAATAAAACCAATAAATATCACTGTTTTTAAAACAAATAAAATGACTCAAATATAGATGGAAGGAAACAATCCTAATGGGATTATTTTGGATGGGATGTTTTGAATAGAAGACTAGATATTCATGGCAAATCACAATTGGTAATTTTAACACATTGGTGTCTTTCATAGATTTTTATTTAAATCTCAAATTCATTCCCTTTGGTTAAAACAGAAAATGTCAGAGAAGAGTGGGTTACACTGTAAAACTTTGCTTCATTAACATAAACCCAATGACACAATTCAGCACCTTTTTAACACAAATAACTTTCCTATTTTAAATGCAAGTTTACCAAATGAATTCAGGTATACCAGTTTTACACATCAGCTGTAAATAATTGCCTCCATCTAAAGCACCTATTTCTGCAAATAAAAATGTCTTTTTGCCTGATTAAACTTCTTCATCATCTGAGAACTTTTCTTCTGCAAATTTGTAGCTGGAAAATGTGGCATTAGAAACTTGCTTTGTCAAAATGACTTCTTTTCAATTGCTTTAGGAGAGCAGGCTATATCAATTATTTGGGGGAGGAGAAGAGTAACCTGAATCTAAAGAAAATATGACTTGAAAAATATTTGGGCCCAAATATTCTGCCTTAAGATATCTTTTATAATCAAAGACAGTAGACTCAGCCTTTGTACCTTTAAAAGGCTGAAGATAAGAAGGCAAAAGCAGCAAAGAAGCAGTTTACAAACCAATGAGAAATGTCCCAAAGGAACCAGTTACAGGCGCATCGCAGCTGCCTGCACTACCTCTAGAGCCCTCTTTTCCCCGGTGGCTGTGTAATGACAAGCATTACAAACTCAGAGAAGCAGCCAAGCCTGTGAATGTAATTTCTATGGCCACCACCTACAACACCCCCTGCAGAGGACTCAATTTGCAGGGATGTCACTTCAACATGCACTGACATCCAATAAGTCCTTATCCCTCTGGAGGAGCCCTGCTAAAGAGTTTAACTATTGACTACATGTTTAATCCAAGAGACACTACTAACAGAAAAGAAAGCAGGGTAGACATGCTTTCATTGTGGAACAAACTGGAAATTAACAAACACAAGATGTTTACTTTTCCCAAAGTGTTTTCACTTATCTGCTCCTCTCAAACACTAGTTTTATAATCTTGGGTTTACAATAGAAGCTTAATAGAAATATACTTTATAACAATGTCCTTAATATAAACATATAATCTGATAAAATAAAAACAAAAAACAGGACTGTGGTTTGCATCTTTTCAGCTTCTTTATAGAATACTTACAAGCAATTGAAAAAAAACAAAACAAAATTTCATAAGACACAGCTGTAAAAATTTTACTAACTTTATTCCTCCTTAAAAATATTAGTTTTGTAAGACATAAACTTGTGAACTGCACTTAAAATTAATACCTAAAGAATTTCAAGTATGCAGGGTTATATGGATTGCCATTCTTCCTACTGGATTTTTAAACAATGTTGAAACATGGCTATTTGAAATACTTCAGTCCCATCATTTAACACTGTTCAAAATGTCAAGAGCCATATTGCACCCCAGTGGCCACTCTTCAGCAAATAACACATCCTTTGAAGTTAAAATACTCCCAAATGATGCCAAGTGAGAATTCCTAGGCTAGTACAGTCAAACTTATCTACTTCTAAAGAAATCAATAATCTCTGGAATCACAATCAGGAAAAAAGCACTTTTATTACCAAAACTTGTGAACTTTTCAGTTTCAAGTTTCAATCATTTGCTTTACCCCAAGGCAATGTTTTTACAAATTGTTTCCTAATTAAATAAACCATGATCATAAACTCATAATGACCTCATTTTTTTTAACTTGGTACTTCTGAGGAATAATTACCAATGTATTATAATAAATTCTACAGAAATAAAGGTTAATTATCAGAAACAAAGAGATCTGCCAGAAACGTTTTATTTGAGCAACACCTACTATTGCTATTCCAAGGGCACTGATGTGTGTTTCATTTGACAAATCACATAACTTAGCCTTGACTGTAACTATATTTTGCTCCATGCCTCATGCTCTGTCTCACTCGGATATCACAAAATGCCCCAGCAAAGAAATCAAGAAACATAAGCCTTATGTTAAATTACCATAAGCAAATAGCATTTCCCCTGCCAAACACTAAGGTACTTCTAAAACGGATACATAGCTATTTTTAAGTAGTGTGGCACATGTATAATCTTCAAAGAAGTTAATACGCATAAATACTATTTAAATCCACAATAAAATGAAATCTGAAGCCAGAGTTAGAATTCCTACGTCCAACAGAACGAAACACTCCCTGACATTTTGCCATGCCCACCCCTATTCTCTGCTATTAGTAGGGTTTTGGTGACTGTTTCAGGATTGTTTTGGGAGTGGGCTACCAGTTTCTTCTCCCATTTTCGTGGTGCTGAGGATCAAACCCAGGGCCTCAGTGCACACAGAGTAAGTACTCTACCAACTGGGCTAAACCCTATCCTGAAATAACCTGAAACTCCTCTGAAAGCATGATAGCAACTTTAATGTTGAATTCAGAGAACAATCATTTTGTGCTCCTGCCTTCTTCACAGTTCTCCTACGCATCTACGGAGACTTAATTGTTTCACATTTATCTGTAAAGAAAAAAAGATTGTAGTTGTAAACCCAAAAAAATAATCTAAAAATTTGTAAGAGAATGAAATAAACATTTACACTTTTTATTCTAGAAACTTTGGATACTAGAGAAATTGACAAATTTGACTGAAAAGCTAAACTGTCAGGAGAAAAAAAAAAGTAATTGATAGCAATTTGATAGTGTTGTGTCTTGTGAGAATTACTTTCCTAGAAAATAGAGACAAAAATCTGAGGCAAAGTCTTTAATCCCTATGACCAGTTGTGCAAATCTATTAAACACAAAGAGGTCAGTCACTGCAGACGTCCAAGGAAAACAATTTACCTGGACAATTACAAAGGAGATATGTGTAAGAGTTATTTCAACACTTCCAAAAAATACTGACCAAAAATAAGGCCAGGCCAAACTACCATATATCCCGGTGACAACACAATGTGCTGGGGAAATTAAGCTATCAAAATTCCAATAAATATTTTAAAATATCAGCATCAATGAAAATAAACATGAATATGAAATTAAAAATTAACAAAAAGAGAGGTAAATTCAAGCAAAATTCTATCAAGGGCAACCTATCAGCATTTTCATAAATTATCATAAGACTCCCTGATTCAAACACTTTACCCACTCAAGTTCAGATAGGACAGGACAATGGTGGCACGCTTGGTAACAAGGGTGAGCAGCTGCTGTGCACCCCGTATACAAGCAGCCCCTGTCTAGTAGCATTCATAATTAGTGGCTTATGGAATGTAGGAGTTTATTCCTCAAAAGCACACACAAATCAAACCTTAAAAAAAAAAATCCTTTAGCCTTATACCTAATTATACTTGTATTCATCCTATGAAAAACAGAAGGTAGGCAATCCTAATACTCAGCTCCCAAGAGAGAACCAAAAAGTTTAAGAGATGAATGTTAGTATGTTAAAAGCACTTTGGGTAAAAATAACAAAGCTCTAAGGATGTAGGTTTGTCAGCTAGACATTATTCAGAGCACCTTCAGGGTAAACTCTGTCCTTTCCTAATATTACGAAGGTGCCTATTTTAGAGATAATGTACCCTTAGCCTATGATAAACAGCTGCGCCATCACAGGCATTTTGAACAAATGCTTTTAGTGTGCTGAGCAGCAACAAAGAGATTAAGAAGACAAACTATATTCCTAACTCTTGTTGGAATCCAAAAGGTTGTAGCTATTTCAGAATTACAGCTGCAGAGAATTGAGTGTTACCACTGGGGCATGTTAGCATTGAAAAACTAAGCGCAGATGACAAGACAGCAGACCATAGAATCACCAATGTAAATTAATAATCATATGTGTGTGCATGTGTGTGTGTGTGTGTGTGTGTACATGTACGCACGTGTGTATGTATGAAAACAACTAAGAGACAGATGGCTGGCAAGCCATTTTCCCTTTGGCATTTGTACATGTCCGTTCAGTGCCTGTATCTGGGTCATTCGCTATGATAAACACCATATGACAGGCTCAACAGAGGTAAAGCAAAGCAATGCATACTGAGTTTACCTAATTGTAATTTTTATTTTACCAATAAGATATACACTTTTTCAAAAAAGCAAAATGAACCACTTCCAAATAGATTTGTTTAAACAAACTAGCTGGGCATGGTGGCACATGCCTATAATCTCAGCACTTAAAAAGCCAAGGCAGGATGACGGACATGATTCTGGCCTTATTATAAATTGTTTCCAACTGCTTTTTTGTTTTGTTTTGTTTTGTTTTTGTAACAAGCTCAGGCTGGCCTAGGACTTGCTAGGTAGCCCAGGACTTGCTAGGTGGCCTCAAACTCACAATCCTCTTGCCTCAATGTCCAGGGAACTGGAATTATAGGCACTACCACACCCAGCATTTCCAACTGCATTTTCTTCAGTGTATTATAAGGTAGGAAGAAAAAATAAAGGGTAAAACAATACTCTTGTATACTTTGGCTTATTCTGATAATGATTTGATGAGAGACAACCTTTGATTTAAAGCAAATTTCTCCTTTTTCTTTTTGAGGTAAGAGTCTGGCTGTGGAGCCCAGGCTGGCCTGGAACTCACTATACACATGAGGCTGGCCTCAAAGTCAGCTAACACCTCCTGCCTCAGCCTCCAGAGTACTGGAATTACAGGCATATGCCAGCATACCCTGCTGCCTTACTTAATTTTTTGGCAACGCTTTCTAAATATGCATTTACTAGGTACCAGGTATGCCTTCTCTGGTTAAATATACTCTTATTTTAAGATAACAATTCCAAATCAATCCAAGACAAATCTATTACAGAGAACTTTTTTAGAGAGAAGTTCATAGAGTGATCATGTCACAAGAGATTCTTATCATATCATGTTAAAACCCACACTAACAATAACATTAAGAATCCAAGGAGAAAGAACAATTGAATACTTTTAGGAAAAAAGGGGAATTTGAAAAATTTTGTTAATATGCCTTAAATCTTCCATTTCTTCATTTTAAGTGCTGTTAATCAAAATCATTATGTACAAAATCTTAACTAGTCTTTTCTATAAAAACCATGATTTGCATTTATATCCAAATAAGATCCTAAACTAGGAATGAGCAATCAAGAGTTTGGAGTAATTTTAATTCTAGAGTAGAAATTTCTGCTGTAAAGTAGTTTCTCCAAGTTTCACACAATTATTGCACAAGAGAATAGCTGAGAAGCCCATAAGTAACGTTAAGAATCTTGGCAGGTTTAATAAACGCAAAATGAGCAAGAAAGGTGAAAATCTTTGAAGGAGCCACAAATACATATCCCATTTTCAGCATCTCAAATTCTCTTTTTTTTTCCCTCCAACTAATGAGTTATTTTCGCCACATAGAAGTTGCATTATCTTCTTATGTAGTTGTCTGTAGGCCATAAAAGGGATGTCATTAATTAAATGATACATGCATGTGCAGGCTGGGAGTGGAGCTCAGTGGTAGATGATGTGTGCAAAATGAAATCAGACTCAAAACCATTTATTGTTTACCTTTGTCTGCTTTGAAGTAAACTGACTCCTCTCACAGTGGTATCTCCATGAGAAACCTGACAGTGTTTTAAAGAGGATGAAGGAAAATGACATCATGACATCCTCCACAAATATACCAGAGAGCAGAAGACTGGGCATCAGCAAATTTTTTCCACTGACCTAAACACTAAATTTCTCCAGAAAATAAGGCAGGATCCCTCAAGGAGTCAAACACAACATGACTTAAAATTTGGCAAAGATGGCATATTTGTAATTCCAATTTTGCTCTAACCACAACTTAAGATTCAATATAGTCATTACACTATGTTCAATGCAAAAGAAGGAAGAATAAAGCTGAAACCATTTTTGCTTTCTCATCAGATACTGTGAATTGTACTCACACTGTTTGTTTCAACAGAGCATAGACATATTCTTAAGTTCAGCATGGAAACACTTGTAAAATATTAAATTTTACCCTAGGGAAATTGATTTTGCTTTAAGAAAGTTTCATGCTACCACTTAATTTCAACCAAGCTACATCAAACATTGAAAGTAATTATATAGATAGTTTATAAAGTAAACTTGATCACTATATTTAAAAAGAAATGATAACTTTTAGAAGTACCACAGCAATAATGCTTAAGCTCAAGCAATATAAAGCCCTCATAAAGTAAATGCCAGATTCTCTAGGCTAAAATGCAGAGTCTTGATTTAGTTAGGCAAGTCAGACTAAGAGCCAACCCTCTCCTTGACTACTGCTCTCTTCACTTCCAGCACTGGCATCTCTGTACAGAACTATACTTTAGAAAAGTTCCTGGGGGGCAGCAGAACCCACAGAAGCAATTTCAGCGATGTTTTAAATGTGAATCTTTGCAGTCTAAAATGGGAGTACTGGAAATAAACACGTTATCATCATCCTACAGTTTCCACTTGGCTCCCCTACTTTCTTACCCCTTCACACACCAGTGAGTTACAGTACTTAGAAAATATATTTGAAAAGCCACAGTGAACAGTGCACCTTGGCAATTAATCACTTTAACATGCTGTGCACACAAATAAGTTCAGTGCTGCATTAATATATATTTCATAATTCCTAGGATACATAAAAAGGAAGTTTGCTACTCTTCAGATTTTTCGTTTTTAAGAGTATATGCTGGCATATACAGTTCTGCTAAGAAATTAACATAAAATACTTTTTAAAGTGTAGCAAAATAATTCATATTTTAGGCCCTCAACATTACATCCATATATAATGACTATAAATCACATTAAGCATGCTATTAATTGGATGATAGGGGCAAATCATCACACTAAATTCATCTATGTAGCTAGAAAATAAAGTCGGGAATTTTAACACTCAATTTAATCTATAGCATAGGAAGAACTTGTCACAACTGTCAACCATCAAAGCACAACTAATTTATCACCACATGTCCAACATTTTCCAAAAGTTACAAAGTTCTAACAATTCTACTTCAATGACTCAAGAGCACAGAATAAGCATTACACCTATAGAAGAATATACACCCAAATTTAGTTTTAGTTTACATTTAAAAGAATAGTTTCTCCTTACATACTCTCTTTTAAGAACTAGACATCAATTATGGATAATATACAACAGAAATGCTTGGTTTATCATAGTGTTCTATGACAGTAATAGCATTACAATGTTTTTTTCTTTATAAGCCCCATATTCTTGATTTCAATGCTTACTCTTCAAACTGTCTTCAACAGAGCCAGCAACTGCCAGACTCTTCCCTAAAGTCATTTTAGTGAAAAGTCACCCTTCTTAAGAAACAAGGATTTTTTTCATCCAACACTTTAATAGCAGGTGCACCATCACACAAAATTGGAGGAAGAGAAGCAGCTCAACTCACCTTGCTCTTCCACACCGACCATTTCTTAGATTACACAGTGTAACTAACATAATCAGTACACTGTTTTAAAGTTCAAGAAAAGTTTGTCTACCAGTGCCTTCCCATCAACTAGCCTCTGATAGACAGTACATAAAATACACTAAGAAGGGCTTGTGGGATATTCTTGCACCTATTATTAGAGGATTTCACAACAGACATGTAGGCTTAAATCAAGATTTGCTGATTTAAGGCATATATCCACCAACATGCTTATAGCAGGAGAGTGGGCACACCAGAGAATACAGAGTATGGCTAATTAGCACCAGGAGGAGTGTCTGCCTTTACCTCAGTATCAGCCACTTTGGTTAAGTTCACTCACTGCCGCGCCCTGACCCTGGGGATCCATTCACTTCCCATAGCCCAGAGAGGCTGCTGAAAAGCTGTCAAAGTAAATCTGTGCTCACTTTTTGGATGGTTTAATTTCAATGGAGCATGAAACACCCCAGGACGGTTAATAAGCTTAGCCAGGCATGCTGTTCTCTCTAATATATTTTAATTATGCATCTGTTTTAATTGTAATCAGATTAAGTCACCGGAAAGGCACAAATTGGAATTTCCCCTAATGGCTATTGAAGCTTTTCATCACTTTCTAAACACTAACAATGTTTAAAACATAGGTACAGACACCAGCACAACTGTGACATTTTCCAGCAATCAATGCAGTTTCTTTGACAACAGAGTACGAGTCTCATTAGCCACCAAAACTAACCGAAATGAAGAAGACAACTTCAGTCTCTAGGGGCGTCTTCTTCCCCAATTAGCACAAGAGAATCACTAATGTCTAATGCAAACCTCCCAAACAGAAATAAAAGCCAAGGCTTTTATAAAGTGCTGCCCCATCGATTGGTGAGGGAGGCTGGGGGAGTGAGAGATACAATCAGCAGCTTTATGGTAGCTCAAAGTACCCTATATGTCAAAAGGGAAAGCTGAAGAAGAGTACAATCTCTCTTTTCACTATTTTGGCAACTGTCAAACATGAGTTTTAACTTTGGGAAATAAAAGTGTCCCATTAATAAAAGGAAACCGTACAGAGAAAATCTACTAAGGGCCAGGGAGAGGCTTCCTTCCAGCCCATACACAAAATCGCTTAATGTGCTTTTGTTGTACCACGGAATACCTTGGACTGTTTTTTGTAATTATGTTTTAATACTTTCATTTAACAGTTTCCCAAATTGCCAGGATTTCCGCTAAGAAACTTAAGCGTCTGCCAAAAGGCGAGAAGCAAGAGAGAACCTGCTGCAAACTAGAAGCGGAAACTCCCTCAGCCCGCCCAGTGCGCTCGCGACCCTGGTGTTTGCTTTAGGTGTTAATATTTATGCGTCGCCTAAATCTTCAGGTGCTGCTTGAAGAAGCACTTCAAGCTTTAAGGCGGGAAGCTCCAGAGCTGTCGAGGAGTCACCAAGCACCCAATCGCCCCTTCCTCTCGCCCCCTTACCTGTCGTCATAGCAGAAATCCGCACTCAGGGTGTTGAGATACAAGGCGAGCCCCAGAGCGCTGCTCACCAACTCTGCAATCATCTCTCCACTGCCTTCCCTCCGGCTCGGCTCCCAGCGCGAGGGCAGCAGCGGCAACAAAAAACAGAAGCATCAATCCCCACCTTCCGCCGCCTTCTCCACCCAGCTTCACTTTTCCCTGGCTTCCCCACCTTCCCTGCTCTCCCTCCCTCGGGTCCTTCCTATCCACGGCTCCGCTCCGCCGTCTCCGCAGCTCCTGCGTCCTCCCCGGTGAGGGCTCACACCGAGCTCCCCATGCCCGGCGTCCACCGGCGGTGAGCGGCGTTCGGGCTCCGCGCCCCCCGGCGGACGTACAAGGCTGGTCCTTCTCGCTGCTCACAGCCCCCACCCTAACCCATGGCAGTTTGGGACGCCCTAGGTGAGGAGCGGGACTCCGAGAGGGTGAGAGAGTGCGAGACGAGGGCGGAGGGACTGGACTGAGCCGGGCTCAGGGACCTGAGGGAGGAAGAGAGAGAAAGAGGCGGGTGGGAGGGACGAAGCGAACCGCCTCCCCTCGCCGCCTCCAGGGCGCACGGCTCCGCTGTCGCTGGGACTGACTCCGGCCGCACAGCGGCAGCAGCACATTCACTCTTTATTAGCTCCCTCCCGGCCCCAGCGCCTTCTCCAATGAAGTGAGAAGCGGCGGCTGGGGACTCCAGGAGCTCCCGCGTGGGGTTCTCGGCGATGTCCCCCGCGCCTGCGTGGCCAACCCTCCATCCCGGGTTTGCCCAGCCCCTTTCTCCACCCGGATCCTCCCCCGGAGGCTCCTCCTCTTCTACCCCCACTGGCCGGCTGCTCCTCCCCCGCCCCCCCACCGGCCGGGGCTGGTGCCTCCTCCCACCCAAACTCCCGCCTCTTCTCCTTTCACCTTCGTTCTCACTTTGGAAAACCCCCGGGAAAAGGACGGCTCCTGGAAGACAGCCCGAAGGGGTGGCTGGAGTGTCCCCTGGGAGGGGAAGCTAGAGGAGAAGGAAGACAGGAGGCGGTGGTCGCTCTCTCGGCGGCTGCCAAGGTGGCGCCTAGCACGGGCTAGATCTCAAATCTAATCTAATGTGCCAAGTGCTGCCAGGCCTAAGTCTGGTCAGCTGGAGAGACTTCTGGGGACCCGGAGAGAAAGAACAGGTTGTACGAGTGGCGGCAGCCTCGGTTGCCGCAAACACAGTCGCTCTCACACACGCACACAATGCGTGAGCCGAAATGGGTAGGCAGGGCGAATTGGAGCGCTTGAGAGGCGTTTTAGGAGGGAGAGATTTCGACTCAGCCTATGCTACCGCCGACCCCAATGTCAGTAGAAAGATGTGTAGAGAGAGAAATATTCTCGCGGCAGGTTAAAAGAAAGGAGGGGAGAGAAAGGGAAGGGGAAAAGGTGAGAAACATAAATATCCCGCAGCGAATGCCTGGGGCGGGGTGCCTTTCAGCGTTTCAGGACTGTGAGGCTGACCCAGAGAACACCGGAGAGAAGGCGGAGTACAACCCGGTACTAGGAAAATGGAAAGCTTATGCCCTTTCCTTTCCGCCCGGATGCAGGACTGGATGGAAGGCATCCAACATGGTGAAATATGGTGTAGAATTGCCCGGGTAGAACGAGCTCTGGGTACTAAAGTTGCAAGACCATAGCGGACTCCGAGCTGACTGCCACACCTCCTTCCTGGTCAGTCCCCTTTCTGGCTGAACTGGTGGCTTGCTTGGGCCACAGTGAACACTACTGCAGCGCCCCCTGCCGCATGGCAACTACAGGGCGTGGAAAACAAGTCAGCCTTGGAGACGAACTTGCTCCCACTAGAAGAGCAGCACCCAACCAGCAAGCTCTTCAAAAGTGCAGCAAGAAATTGTAGTGGTGCACATCCCAGCGCTTGGAGGCTGAGACAGGAGGATCGCGAGTTCGAGGCCATCTTGGGCTACAATGAGTTCAAGGCCAGCCTGGGCTACATAGAAAGCGTGTTTCAAAACCAAAACAAAGCAAAACAAAAAAAGAAAGAGGTTGAGCTCCTCTGGGAATCTGGCAATGACCTGAAAAGTTTGAGTTCCTGCAAAACAAAGCTGCATCTTTTCCTGATTTGATAAGGAAATCTGTGTAGACACAGACAAAAGGATAAATAGGCAAGTTTTTGTGCCCTGGGAAGAAATGTGAATATACATGAAAAGCAGTTATATTATAGGCAATGTTTTACCTTTTTCTCCATTTTCTGTGCTCATTATTGACAAGTTTTTAAAGTTGTATCAATTAGTCCATCAATGTCCTCTGTGTCTTTCTGCTGGGTTTATATGTTGATATTGGATCCTAGAACACCAGGAAGACTATATATTTAAGAATCAGAGTTTGAGTCCCCAGTCTGCTACTTATTGTTTGGGTGACTTGCAGTCAGTCACTTAGCCTCTTTATGCCACTGCATTTTTATCTATGAAGCTATAGTACTTATTTTTTTAATCATGTAAAGCACTTAGAAGGGTCCTGGAAGGTGCAATAGAAGTGTTAGCTATTCTTATGGTCTCCAATATCCCATTTTAATTATTACATAAAACCTCAATGTTGACCCCCAGAACATATTCTAGGACATCCAAACTTTTCCAATCCTAGTCCAAGCCACCTTCATCTCCTGTATGGATTAATGCAGTGGCCTTCTGAGGGGTCTCCTTACTTCTGCTCCTACAATCCTTTCCTGCCCCAGTCTTGAGGCATTAGGTAGGTTTTGAAAACTACAGTCTCCCTGCTTAAAAATGTTTAGTAACACCCTGTTTCACGCTGAATAAAGCTCTAATTATTACACTGGCTTCTTTGGACCTGATTACCTCTCCCCCTTCATGTTATGCTTACATGTGCATAATGCATATATCTTTCTTCTCCACAATCCACCTACTTTCTCCCCCTCTGTGGAATACTTTCTCCCCAGACCTTCTCCCGCTCCTTTTCACCATTAGATCTTTGCTCAAACGCCATTGTCTCAAAAAGTCCTTCATAGCTACACTTTCCAAAGTAGCCTCTGACCCCATTGACCATTATCCTATTACCCTGTGTTATTTTCTCCATAGCATACATTAGTACCTGAAATTATCACTTGAATGGAAGCTTCATGATGGGGGAACATAGTTCATCTTGTTTTCTGCTTAATACCTGGAGCCCACAATATCTGGACATGTAGAAGCAAAAAAAAAAGAGGAAAGAAAGAAAGAAAGTTGATAGCTAATAAATGAGAAAATAAATGGTCTTAGAGGAAACTATATAACAACTGAAAATCCACAAATGTTCATCAAGAAAGAATAAACTGAATTGTTGTCAATGTTAAAGATGGTGAAAAATTACCAAAGGCAAGAGAGGAAGAACGTTAAAAATTCATAATAGTACATCACTTCTTCCAGAAGAGGCCTAGTGGGAAGTCATACATGGATACCTCTTTTCAAGAATTAATAGTCAAATGCAAAGAAATAATAGAGAGCATTGGTTCAGAGTGAGAAAAGTTCATAAGCATTTTCCAGAGCTCTCTTCATTTTGAAAGATCCAGTAGTTTTAACTAGATAATTCTGCTTCCCTCTATCTCCTTCCCCCACCCCAGTTCCTCTGAATTGGACGCTTAGGAGACGGTGAGATATGCCATAAAGTGTTACATCTTGCCCTCCCAGATAAATGGAAGGCTGAAAATCCAGCTGTGTTTGAGAAATCCAGTTGCTTTTAGCAAAATTTCTATTATAATTTAACATGGGTCTCAATATCCTTCCAGTGCATTAAGCCCTGGTCTCTTTCAGATTGCTCTCCAAGGGCTGAGAAGCAGCCAATTCCTGCATTTTCTACCTTCTTTGAACAACTGCAGAGGGAAAATCGGATTAAAGATGTCATCACTATCTTCGGATGTCATTCAAAATCTGGGGACATAGGTTTTTGTTTTATTAAGGTGTGCTTATCCAATGTGAGATTGCTGCTTCAGTTCTGAATTTATATATGGTCTATTTAAAGCTACTGTTGCTCTCCACAGATGAAGGAAATTAGACTGGTTGGCGTGAGTTTTCTACCTTAGACACAAGATTGGCCAAAAATGTGCTAAGCCCTTATTTTCCCGAGTAGGTTCCACACATGTGCTACCTCACCACTTCCTCAATGAATTCCTTTTTATAGTTGCCTGGCCCTACCCTGCATTTGTTCTGCATTCCCAGTCCTTTGTTGTATAATTCATACCTTTGCAGTGCCAGGTCCTCAGGGTAAAGATTTCCTTATTTGCCTAAGACATTTTTAGTTTATTGTGCAATACCATCTTCCCATTGGGTGTTGCATAAATATTAACTAAAAATCCACATCTGGTGTTGGTCGTCATTTCTATTTGTCCTAATATAACTTCTCTTTGAACAATTCATTTGGAAAGTGTGCCAGGGGTGAAATGTGGCACATAAATTCTCTTGTGCTGCACAGAATGCTTTTTAAAATGCCCACAAATCTGGCTATTTATAAACAGAAGATTTTCACCTCTTCCTTATTCTCAATTCTAAAGTTGTAGCAGGCCAAAGTAATTACGATCCCCCATATGTTTTCTGAAAAGATATCCAGGAATCTCCTGCTAAAATCTTAACAGATTGACTAGGTAGCAGAAAAACACTAGCCCAGCAGGTAAAACTGCCTGTTTAGGGAGGTCAGAGCGGAGCTCTCTGCTGGGGAACTCATAAACTCTGGGCTTTGCTCAGGAAATAACCCTGCAGGAGAAAAACAGCGGAGCATGGATGAAATGTGGGTCAGGGAGCTGAAAGAGGCACATGGGCTGCTTGGTTAACTAATGACAGTAAATGCATTGGCTGCACATGTTACATTTAGATGTTTCCCAGCATACCATAAAGTGCTGCCCTGCAGACACTACAGCGTATAACATCGCTTCATCCCATGACTTGTGATCCATTAGGAATATAATTAGGACAATGCAACCACAGAAACAGATCCTGTCACCTCTGTCACAAAACCAGGGCTGTTAAGAACCAGCTGCTACCAAAATAATGATCACGTTCAGAATCCCACAGTTTTCCCAGCTTCAATTCAGAGGATGTGGGGGTGGAGGAGAAGAAAAGGGGGAGCAGGAGGAGAGGAGAAATAACATGTTAATAACCAGATATGGATAATTGCAGAGATGTTGAAGCTAATGACACAATTCAGAAACTCAGTCAAGAAAAGCAAGGACAACCCGAATTTCTCCAAATGCATTCATGTGCGCTGATATAAACAGTGATAAAAAATATTCTAACAGCTTGAAAAATTGCACAGAATCTTGAGTTTTGATAAGTCTTAGATTCTGTAAAATAAAAGAGTAGAGAGAAATTTCGTTTTGATGTGAATGTTAGTTTAAATTAAGCACTTATTCATAAATTTTAATGTTCAGCCCAATGTGGACCTTTTAAGTCAGCATTTTCCAACAAAATTTCTGCAAAGGAAGTTGTACATCTATTCTTTCCAATATAGGAGTCATTAACTATATGTAGCTATTGAGCAGTTAAAATGTGGCCCCAGCACCAGAGAAATTGCATTTTTCATTGCATTTAATCTTAATTTGGATAAGTGAATTGCATATTTCTAAATTTACATATAGACTTCCACCACCCTATATTTTTCTTATGTTTTTCTTGCCTGCAGCTATATCACTGTGACGTCCAATCCCACCAGATCTCGGACACTAAGCAGAGTTGGGCCTGGTTAATACTTGGATGGGATTCCGCCTGGGAACACCAGGTGCTGTGGGCTTGGGAGAAGGACATAGCAACACACTCCCAAAAAACAATCAGCCACTGAAAACCCTATGAATAGCAGAGAAGCACTGACAATAGTGTTTCACCGTTGTACATAGGGTCGCTATGAGTCAGACGCTGACTCGACAGCACCTAACAACGTTTTTCTTAATGACATGTAACCAATGGCTGCTATGTTGGATAGCACAGCCTAAGCTGTGCCTGGCACACCCTCACCCTGTTTGTCTTACAATGAATCTCATATGAAAGCCACTTGCCAACGTCCACCCACTGAAAGACTTCTTGTTATTGTTAAGTGCCCTCGAGTTGGTATCTGACTCATAGGGACCGTCATAGGGTTTTCCATGGCTGACTATTTCGGGATTGCCTTGGGAGTGGATTGCCAGGTCCTTCTCCCATTTTTGTGGTGCTGGGAACTGAACTCAGGACCTCAAAGACTGCAGCGCAGCACTCTACCAACTGAGCTAAATCCTAGCCCATTCAAAGACTTAGGCCTAGATAAATTCCCCTGACCTGCACTGCTCCCACATGTAACTTGCTTTTATGTATAAACTAGCTGCCAGATGTTAAGTATTTTTAATTATTAGACATTCTACTAAGCACCTTATGTTTACTATCTTATTTACTCGTAGGGAGATAGGTACCATTGCTATCTTCATTTTACAGATAAGGTAATAGAGACACAGTGGTCTAGTAAATGGTCTTCCAGCTTCTGAATGGTGGAGCTAACATTTGAGCTTATGTCTTTCAATGCCAAAAGTCTATACTTTTAACCACTGCTCAGTATAGTACAGTCTTGCTGCTCATTCTTCTAATCAAAAGGCCCTTAACATCTACTTCATGGGAAGGAATTCCTGGCAATAGCCAGGTTGCTCTGAGTATATTCATATTGTGCCCTTTCTACATTCCTTATAATGGTTAATCTTCATTGTCAACTTGGCAGGGTTTAGAATCATCTAGGAGATTGGTAATGCACACACTGGGTATGTCGATGTGGATTTTTTTCAAAGAAAATTAGCTGAGGTGGGGCAGCCCCACCCTGAATGTGGACAGCACCATTCCATGGGCTGAGGCCCCAACAGAAGAAAAAGGAAAAAAAGGAGAAAGCCAGGCAGCATCTGCATTGCTTTTTCTCTGCTTCTTTAACCACTGTGATGAACTGCTCTGCTCTACCACATCTTCCCTGCCATGATGAACTGACACCCCTAAAAACCAGGAGCCAAAATAAATAACTACTCCTTTTAAGTTCTCAGGTATTTTGGTCACAGTGAAGCAAAAGTAACTGATACATTCCCTCAGATCATTTTGGATAAAATACTGTGGAACTCTTGTCTTTTTCTACTTTTGCCTGATTTTCCCCCCAATCTGATATGGAAATTTACAAAGACGATGCTCCAATTTATAATGGAAACCATCCTCCATAAAGATACACACACACACACACACACACACACACACACACAGTCACATATTTTTAATAATAATGTATTCAAATTATGCATAAACATTTTTCCTAGCATAATCCATACCTCTTTTAGAAAAATGGGATAACTAACCAAAATTCCAACAAAATAATGAAAATATTAATATAAATTACAAACTGGAAAACTAAATAAAGGATTTATAAAAGTTAATGTTATGTGGTCTGCAGCCATAGCACCCTAGCATCAGATCTGGCCTGATCTCAGAAGCTAAGCAGGGTTGGGCCTGGATCGTCCTTGGATGGGAGACCACCTGGGAATACCCAGTGCTGCAAGCTAGGGAGAAGGAACTGGCAATCCACTCCTGAAACAATCCACCATTGAAACCCTGTGAATTGCAAAGAAGCACTGACAATAGTGCTGGGCATGGCACAGTGTTGGAAAGTGTTTCATTCTGTTGTTCATAGGGTTGCTAACAATTGGACCCAACTTGACAATACCTAACAACAGCAACAATATTACATGGGAGCTGTGGTACATGTCTGTAATCTGAGCTAGTTGGAAGCTGAAGCAGGAGGATCATGAATTTGAGGCCAGAGGCAGTCTGCACAATTTAGTGAAATCCTGTCTCAAAATAAATAATAAAAAAGGGGGTGCTAGCAGTGCAGCTCAGTGAAAGACCACTTGCCTCGTATGTACAAGGCTCTAGCTTCAACTCCCAACCCCATACTACAAAAAGATAAAAAATACAAGTTAAGAGTATGCTAAAATCCACTATAAGTTTGCTTGAAAGATATTTATTATTCCTGTGAAATGACTAAAAAGTCTATTTTTATTTAGCCTATTAATGTAATAATAAATTATGATCAATGTACTCAAAACATTTGCAATAGATTTAATAAAGTTGCCCTTTAAAAAATTGTCCTGTAATTTGTAATACTATTTTATTTAGTGATTTTAAGTGAATTACATATTTATAGATATACATATATAGACTTCCACCACCTTGTGTTTTTCTTTCCAAATGCTTTCTTTCACTTCCTTGTCCTGTTCAATCTACTCTTTCATTTTTGCATACTTTGCTCCTACAAAGGTAATTTAAATTTAATCCACAAAACAACAAAATCACTTTCATATATACTGTGAAGATCTACACTAAAATATACAAATTTATGAAATAGATTGTCTGCAATGACAGATTGGAAGCTAAGACTTTTATTTTCTTGGCAGTCAGTTCTGGAGGGTCAGTCTTTGGGTGGAAATGGACAAATGAAGAGGAAGACATTGAGTTCTTTAGCTCCAAGCTAAGTACCAGTAGAGAACCCATGTCCAGGAATTCTCATTCTTCCACAAGAGAGTCCCTGTAGTTAGTTACATGTCAGTGCAAGGCTCAAAGGTTGTGATCTGTTGCTAGTGATAATTTGGCCAAGTGGTGTGTAGTCGTATTGCATTACAGTTTTACATTTCCCTAGTACTTGTAATTGGGGCTGGGATTTAGCTCAGTTGGTAAAGAGCCACTCTGCAGTCTCTGAGGTCCCAAGTTTGATTCCCAGCCCTGCAAAACAGGAGAAGGACATGGCAATCCACTCCCAGGCAATCTGGAAACAATCAGCCTTTAAAAACACTATAAGGGTCACTATGAGTTGACATGACTTGATGGCACCTAACAACAACAACGATACTTGTAATTGAGAGAAGGATGTGGCAATCCAGTCCCAAAAACAATCCCCAAGCAATCAGCCATTGAAAACCCTATGAGGGTCACTATGAGTCAGACCTGCCTGGATGGCACCTAGCAACAACAACAACAACAACAACAACAACAACAACAACAATACTTGTCATGTTCGGCGTCTTTTTTTGTGCTAATTTTCAACCCAGATATCTTCTTTTGTCATGTGTTCTTTCAAATCATTGGCCCATCATCTTTCTTTTGGTTGTTGTGACCTGCTGAAAACAACGTGTTTATTGACTCACAGTTCTGTAGTCAGAGTTTTCAGCAGGGTATTGATGAGAATTGAGAGGAATGTATGGGAATCGAGAGGTTACACAGCTCAGGTCTAACCCAGCAGATCTGGAGAAGAATCCATTTCCAAAATCATTTAGTTTGTTGGCGTACTCAGTTCCTTGCAAGTATAAGACTCAAGTCTGTATTTCTTTTTCTCAGCTCTTAGAAACTGCCTATTTTCCTTCTGACCTGGCCCGTCCCACTTGAAAATCAGCAGTGGTACATGGAATCCTTCTCATGTTTGAAATTTCTCTGATCTTTTTTGCCCATGAAAAAATTTCCATTGTTTATTTGCTTATTATTGAGTTTCAAGAGCTCTCTATTCTGGATATAAGTCTATTATGTATGTAATTTTGCAAACATTTTCTCTTAGCCTGTGTCTTCATTCTTTTAGCAGGGTCTTTCAAAGAGCGTAAGTTCTTAATTTTGATTAAGTCTAATTTTGTTATTTTTTTCTTTAAGCATGCCATTGGTATTGTATTTAAGAAATATTTTCTTGCCAGGCATAGTGGCACACGCCTATAATCCCAGCACTTGGGAGGCTGAGGCAGGAGGATCCTTGCAACTTCAAGTCCAGCTTGGGCTACCAAGTCAGCTCCCAAACAGCCTGGGCTACACAGCAAGATCTTGTCTCAAAGAAAAAAAAAATTTCTGATCCAAGGTCACAAAAGTTTTTTGTCTTGGTCTTCTTAAGATGTTTCATAGTTTGGGTTTTTTAAAGGGTGTTAGAGCCAGGCATAGTGGCATGTTTGTGATCCTAGTGACATGAACGGCAGAAGTTAATTTGAGGCCAGAGGCAGCCTGCATAACTTAGCAAGACCCTGCCTCAATTTTAAAAATAAAAAAGGTCTTAGGGGTGCCACTCAGTGGCAAAGTGCTTGCAAAGCATGAACAAGGCCCCAGGTTCAGCCCTCCAGTAACTAAAATAAATAACTAACTAAATAAATAAATAGGTTTTAGAGTTAGGTCTAGGTCTATGATCCATTTAACTTACTTTGTATAGACGGGGTGAGGTATGACACAATTTTTTTTTTTTTTTTTTTTGCCCTTGGATATTTGATTTTGTTAAAAAGGCTATTTTTTTTTTCATTGAATTAACTTTGCATTTGTCAATTGACATGTGTAGGTCCATTTGCATGTATGGGTGTTACTGGGGAATGATCCAGAGCCTTGAGCCAGGAAAGTGAAACATTCTACCACCACGTTACATCCATAGCCCTTTTCTAAGAAAGTGTTTTATGGTGAAAGTCAGGGTCTTACTGAGTTGTGCAGGCTGCCCTTGGCCTTGAACCTGTGATCCTCCTGCCTCAGGTTCCCGTGTTACTGAGGTTACAGGTGTGTGCCACCGTGTCCAGTTTGTAAGACCATTTCTGGACTTGCCATATAGTCTTCCCATTGATCATTTTGTCTATTTTATGCCAGTATCAAGCTGCCTTAATTATTGCAGCTTTATAAATATAGAAATTGGGTAGTGTAAAGCCTATAACTTTGCCCTTCTTTTTCAAAGTTGGTCCCTAAATCTATTTAATACATTTAGAGTTTTATTTCTATTTGGTATGGTAAGTCTCTATCATTTGGCTTGTATTTTCTCCCACCTCTACTTGGATTATTTATTTCCTGAGTGTATTTATAGGCAGGTGTGTGACTATGTTTTTGTAGGTATTTAGATATATGAATGGGATTATGTCCATTCTCTGGGTGAATTTCTCTAAATTAAATGGAGAATGGACATTTGTGGTGTAAGATGTCGTTAGTGTTGTTGTTAGGTGCCTTGAGTTGGGTCTGACTCATAGAGACCCTAAATACAACAGAATGAAATACTCCCTGGCACCATGAAGCACTATGTCAGTGCTTCTTTGCTAGTCATAGGGTTGTCAATGACTGATTGTTTCAGGATTGTTCTTGGGAGTGGGCTGCCAAGTCCTTCTCCCATTTCTGTGGTACTGGGAATCAAACCCAGGGCCTCAGAGAGCACAGAGCGGCGCTCTACCAACTGAGCTAAACCCAGCCCCTGGCCAAAGATATCAGTTGACAAAACAGGCAGGACAAGATTAAGACATATAGTTGTCATCCCTTCTAACTGATAGCCTTAAGTTATTTCCCAATATGTATCTCTCTTTATAATCAAAATGAAGAATTTATTATTACATGCATTAAAATAATGCAAAAATTTAGCTTAGCTGGAATTATCGCTCATATCTGCACTGTCATTTGTATAGCACTAGTCACTAGCATTCACAAGATACACATGATTTCAGTGGACACAGTTGAAAGTTTCTTTCCAGTATTGAAATTTTTTCTTCTATATCTCTTTGTGTTTCTGTCTTTCTCTCTCTGTCTTTCTCTCTCTCTCTTTCATAGACACACACACACACACACACACACACACACACACACACACACATTTGTGCTAGCAAAACTTGATTCTGTTCTATCATCAACTCTACTTTATAGACTCAGAACCAGGCAGTATCTTTGGAAACATATTGTTGTTGTTAAGCGCCATCAAGTTGGGTCTGACTCATAGTTACCCTGTGTACATACAACAGAATAGCACTCTACTAACTGAGCTAAACCCCAGCCCTTTGGAAATATATTAAAGTATTTAAAATTTAGATATAAATTACTGTTCTTAGCAATAGCACATATCATGTGTTGTAGTTAGTCTTAACATTTTGGCTGACAGCAACTACAGACCCCAATTTAAGGGTTAGTGTCCCAGACAATCACTGTAGAATGTCACCTGCTTAACAGAAGCATACCATAAAAATTCCTAACACAGACATGTTGATTTGGAGTTGCAATTCAAGGCATCAATTGTTTCTATATTTTGCCACTTATGAAAAGAGTCACATATGCATTCTTTCCAGTTTATTCCATTTGTGATTTGGTGTCTGAATGGGTCAGAACACTGGCAATATCCCAGCTGACCCATTCTTTAACCTTGTTCTGGGTAAAAGTGCCAATTTCTTTGCCCAAATACTGCTACTAAAAGCAAAGCACTCTGACTGCCTACATGTGTGCCTGTGCTTTCAATGCAATGTTTTTCTTCATTTCCTCCCCAGGTCCCTTACTGTCTCTCCTACTCACTGCCCAAAAAAATCAATGCTATAAAGTAAAAACAGAAAAAGAAAGGTGTTTACATTTGTTGATTACCTACTGTGCACAGGCACTAACCAAAATATTTTACATATACTGTATAACTTGATTCTCACAACAATCTTACTAGATACATAATTGTCTTTTTACAAATGGCAAAAGGGAGGTCAAAGGTATGTAACCTGCTCTAGATTGTACAACTAGTAAATGATAACCCAGGATCCTATACCATGTCTGTCTTGTCCCAAAGTTTCTTTTTCTTTCATATACAATCTTTTTTGTTTTGGTTTTTGGTTTGGTGGATTTTTTCAGTACTGGTGGGGTCTCATACTACTGATCTGCACCCCTAACTCCTTATTTATTTTTAAAAATTTTATTTCAGTAATCTTATTTTATTGGTAATTTTTAATGCACAACTTAATGGGTCTCATTATGATATTTCTATACATGCAGTTCATTGTACATTGCTCCTGTTCATTGACCCTCTTACTCTCTCAAGACCTCCCTCTCCTGTGCCCTCCCTCCCCATCAGTGTTCTCCTGTCTACTTGCATGTCTTTTTTGTAAGAATATCTATATATGTATTTCCTGGTTTTATTGTAAAAGTAACATGTGTACATTTCCTTTCTTTTCTCCCATTCCCTTTCTTCTTGCCCCTTTCCTCTTTTCTTTAGTCTGTTACCTTTCCCTACATAGACACCTTTTATGTTCATGACCTATATATCTTAATAATGAATATATATGCATATAATAATGAATATATATGAATAGATATATGAATATAATATATATGTATATATATGTATATATGCATATATATGAATATAATAATGAATATATATGTGCATATAATAATGAATATATATATGAATATATATATGTCCAATATGCACATATGAGAGAAAACGTGATGTTTATATTTCTGGGTCTGGTATATTTCACTTAAAATGATACTCTCTAGTCCCATCCATTTGCCAGTGAATTGCATAATTTTGTTCATCTTTATGGCTGAATAAAACTCCATATTCTATATATACCACAATTTTCTTGTCCACTCACCTGTTGATGGACAACTAGGTTGATTCCATACCCTGACTATTGTGAATAATTCCACAATACACTTGGATGAGCAGGTATCTTTGTGGTATACTGACTTATATTCCTTTGGATATATACCCAGGAATAGTATAGCCAGGTCATATGGCAGTTCTACTTTTAGTTTTTAAGGAACCTCCATATTGGTTTACATAGTGGCTGCATCAATCTGCATTCCTACCAGCAGGGTAGTGGGGTTCCTTTCTCCTCACATCCTCACCAGCATTGTTGTTTGTTTTGTTCGTGGTAGCCACTCTGGCTAGGGTGAGATGATATTTCAATGTAGTTTTGGTTTGTATTTCCCTGATGGCTAAGGATGTTGAATATTTTTTCATATGATTATTGGCCATTTGTATTTCTTCTTTTGAGAAGCCTCTATTCAGTTCTTTTGCTCATTTTTTGATTGGATGTTTTGGGTTTTTTTGGTATTTAATTTTTTAGCTCTTTATATATTCTGGATATTAATCCTTTGTCTGATGTATAGCTGGCAAATATTTTCTCCCATTCTGAAAGTTGTCTCTTCACTCTGATAATTATGTCCTTGGCTATGCAAAAGCTTTTTAAATTTCATGCAGTTTCATTTGTTCATTCTTGCTATTGTTTCCTGCACTTTTGGAGTCTTATTCAGAAAGTCCTTGCCTATGCATATGTCTTGAAGTGTTTTCCCTATGTTTTCCTCTAGTAGTTTCAAAATGTCAGGTTTCACACTAAGGTCTTTGATCCACTTTGAACTGATTTTTGTACAAGGTAAAAGAGTGATCTAGTTACAGGCTTCTACATGAAGATACCCAGTTCTCCAAGCACCATTGTTGAAAAGGCTGGCTTTTCTCCAATTTAGATTTTTAACACCTTTGTTAAATATCAGTTGGCTGTAACTCCATAGGTTTATTTCTGGATCCTCTATTCTGTTCCATTGGTCTACATGTCTGTTTTTGTGCCAGGACCATGCAGTATTTGTTACTATAGCTTTGTAGTATAATTTGAAATCAGGAATTGTGATATCCCCTGGGTTGTTCTTTCTGCTCAGGATTGCTTCAGTGATTTGGGGTCTTTTGTGTTTCCACATAAATTTTAAGATTGTTTTCTCTATTTCTGTGAAGAATGTCATTGGGATTTTTGTGGGGATTGCATTAAATCTGTAGATTGTTCTTGGTAATATAGCCATTTTCACAATATTGATTCTTCTAAACCATGAGCACGAGAGATCTTTGCATCTTCTGTTGTCTTTTTCAATTTCTTTCTTTAGTGTATTAAAATTCTCTTTGTAGATGTCTTTCATCTCCTTGGTTAGGTCTATTCCCAGGTATTTTATTTTTGAAGCTATTGTGTTTTGAAGCTATTGTGAATGGGATTGTTTTCCTGGTTTCTTTTTTCTGCCTGGTCCATTGTTGATGTAAAGAAAAGCTACTAATTTTTGTATCTTAATTTTGTATCCTGATAATTTGCTGAAAGTGTTTATCAGTGCTAAGAATTTTCTGATGAAGTCCTTATGGTCTTCTAACTATAGGATCATATTGTCTATAAATAGGGATAATTTGACTTCTTCCTTTCCTATTTGGATCCCATTTATTTCTTTCTCTTATCTTATTGCTGTGGCTAATATTTCAATTACTACATTGAATAGCAGTGGAGATGGTGTACACCCTTGTCTTATTCCTGATTTTAGGAGAAATGCTTTCTGTTTTTCCCTATTTAGTATGATGTTGGCTATAGGTTTTACACAGATAGCCTTTATTATGTTGAGGTATAGTCTTTCAATTCCAATTTTCTTCAAAGCTTTTATCAGAAAAGAATATTGAACTTTGTAAAGGTCTTTTCTGTTTCTTTTGATCAGATAGTGTGATTTCTGTTCCTAAGTCTATTTATATGCTGTATTATATTTATTGTCTTGTGTATGTTGCACATGCATCTCTGGAATGAAACCAACTTGATCATACTGTATGATGTTTTTTATGTGCCATTGAAGTTGAATTGCAAGTGTTTGCATCTAGGTTCATCAGGAAAATTGATCATTATCTTTCCTTTTTTGATGCATCCTTTTCTAGTTTTGATAGCAAGGTAATACTGGCCTCATAGAATGAGTGTGGTAGTGGTCCTTCCATTTGTATTTTATGGAATAGCTTCACAAGCATAGGTATTAATTCTTTAAAGTTCTTGTAGAATTCAGCAGTGAATCCATCCAGTCTTGGGATTTGTTGTTGTTGTTGTTGTTGGGAGACTATTACTGCTTTGCTCTTGCTACTTATTATAGGTCTGCTAAAGTTGTTTATGGGATGGGTTTAGCTCAGTTGGTAGATTGCTGCTCTGCACTTTTGAGGACCCAGGTTTGATCCCCAGCATCACAAAAATGGGAGGAGGACATGGCAATCCACTCCTGAAGCAATCCCAAAATAATCAGCCATTGAAAAGTCTATAATGGTGGCTACAAGTCGGACCCCAGCTCAAAGGTATCTAATAACACAAAGTTGTTTATATTCTTTTGACTTAATTTTGGCCAACCACATGTATCCAGGAATTTCTTCATCTCATTTATGTTTCCTAGCGTTTTGGAATATAATTTTTGAAAGTGTTCCCTAATGAGTCTCTGGATTTGTTGGTATCTGTTGTAATGGTCTCTTTTTCATCTTTAATTTTCTTAATTTGAGTCTTCTCTCACTTTTCTGGGTTTGTTTGGCTAAGGGTTTGTTGATCTTCTTTATCTTTTCAAAGAACCAGCTCTTTGTTTCATCAATTCCTTTTACTATTTTTTGAGTCTCTATTTCAATACTTTCTACTCCAATCTTATTTTTTCTTTTCATGTACCTGTTTTGGGTTCTGTTTGTTGTTCTCTTTCTAAGAGCTTGAGGTACATCATTTGTTTTAGCCAATTCTCATATTTTTATCTAGGCACTCATAGCTACAAACTTCCCTCTCAGAACTGCCTTTGGTGTATCCTCAAGGTTCTGGTAGGCTGTGTTTTAATTTTCACATAATTCTAAGAATTTTTAAATTTCCACTCTGATTTCTTTAAGTACCCATTGATCATTTAAGAGTGTATTATACCTTCTCCATATATGTGTATAGTTTCTGTAATTTCTCTTGTTGTTGATTTGTAGTTTTATTCCATTATGGTCTGATAGGGCTGGGGTTTAGCTCAGTTGGTAGACTGCTGCTCTGCATTCTCTGAGGGCCTGGATTTGATCCCCAGCACCACAAAAATGGGAGAAGGCCTTGGCAGCCCACCCCTGAAACAATCAGCAATTGAAAACCCAATGAATAGCATAGAAGCACTAACATAGTGTCAGACATGGCACAGAGTCAGGGAGTTTTGTTCTGTTGTACATAGGGTTGCTATGAGTCAGACTTGACTCAATACCTAACAACAACCACAACAACAATGGTCTGATAAGATTCATGGAATTATTTTGATTTTTCTGTATTTGTTAAGACTTCATTGATAGCCTAAAATGTGATCTCCTTTAGAGAAAGTTCCATGGGCTGCTGAGACAAATGTGTACTTTGTAGCTTTTGGGTGGAATATTCTGTACAGGTATATTAAGTTCATTCGATATATTGTGGTGGTTAACTCTGAAGTTGCTTTGTTCATTTTTTGTCTGGATGTTCTATCCATTTCCGAGGTTGGTGTATTAAAGTCACCCACAATTATTGTATCTGGATCTTTTTTAAAAATGAAGTTGGGTGCATCGATGTTTGCTGACTGGAGGAAGACTCCTTCACAACCTGCATTATGCAGATGACACACTTTGCTTGCTGAAAGTGGAGAAGATTGAAACATTTACTGATGAAGAACAAATAACACAGCCTTCAGTATGGATTACACCTCAACATCAACAAAACAAAAATCCTTACAAATGTGTCAGTATGCGACTTCATGATAAGTGGAGAAAATATTGAGGGTGTCCAATATTTTGCTTTACTTGGTACTATAGTCAACACTGGTGGAAGCAGCAGTTAAGAAATCAAAAGACACATTGCACTGTGAAAAGCTGTTGCAAAAGACCTGTTTAAAGTGTGAAAAAATAAAGATGTCAATTGAAGATGAAGTGTGCCTGATTCACATCATCAGATTTTTAGTCACAACATATAGTTGTGAAAGCTGGACATTGAATAAGGGAGACAGAAGAAGAATTGATGCTTTTAAATTATGGTGCTGGAAATGAACATTGAATATACCATGGACTGCCAAATAAACCAACAGGTCTATGCTAGAAGAAGTGCAAACAGAGGGATCCTTGGAAGCAAGAACGGCTAGACTGCATTTTACATATTTTGGACATGCAGTCAGGAAGGACCAATCCTTGGAAAAGGACATCATGTTTGGGAGAGTGATGGGTCAATGAACATAAAGAAATCCCTCACCTAGATGGATTGACACAGTGGCTACAACAACGGTATTAAAAATAAAAATGATCATGTGCATGGCACAGTGTTGGGGAGTATTTCATTTTGTTGTTCATAGGGTGGCTATGAGTTGGACCCAACTCGACAGCACCTAACAACAACAAACCTTCTTGATTGACTTTATTAATATGTAATGACCTTCTTTGTCTCTATGGACTAGTTTTAACTTGGGGTATAATTCGTGTGATATAAGGATGTATAAGGATAGCTTTTCCTCCTTTTTTCCCCTTCTTTTTTGGCTTCCATTTGTTTGATATATCAATTTCTGTCCTTTCATCTTCAATCTGTTGGTGTCTTTGCCAGTGAGACATGTTTCTTGTAGACAACAATTTGTTGAATCTTTTCTTTTAAATCCAGTCTACTAATCTATGTCTTTTAATTGAAGAGTTAAGACCATTTATATTTAAGGTTATTATCGAGAGAGGTTTGCTGGATCCTGGAATTGGGTTGGGAGGTTTCTTGGTTAGGTCATATACAATTAGTTGTTATCTTTTTCCCTTATTTATACTTAGGGTTTGCTGGTTTTTTGAGTCAGATACAACTGATTCTTTCCTAGTTCTCGTTAGTTTGTCTGTTCTTCCCATGGAGCTTATTCTTTTCTGTGCTCTCATAGTGGAGACTGTCTTTCTTCCTCCTGTGTGTGGGGGATTCCTTTCATATTTCCTGCAGTGCCAGCTTGGTGGTCATGTTTTGCTTTAGAGTGTCCTTGTCTTTTTGTTGTTGTTGTTGTTAAATCCTGCCAAGTCATGTCTGACTGATAGCAACCCTCATGGGGTATTCAATGGCTGATAGCATTTAAATAACTTTGATGGATATAACAATTTTCATTGGCAATTATTTATTTTGAGGGCTTGAAGTATGTCTTTCTATCATTTCCTAGATTTTAGGGTTTGTACTGAGAGGTCTGATACAATTCTGATGGCTTTTCCTTTGTAAATGAGTTGGTGTTTTTCTCTTGTAGCTTTTAAAATTGTTTCTTCTGTAACTTAGACATTTTAATAATTATATTTCATGAGGAGGTTCTTTTCTGGGCATGTCTGTTAGGTGTTCTAAATGCCACTTATGATTGTTTATTCATTCCTTTTTCCAGATTTGGCAAATTTTTTTGCTATAATTTCACTGAGTAATTTTTCTATGCTTTTAGTTTTTATCTCAGCTCCTTCTTAGGTTTGGTTTCTTAATCATGTCCCAAAGTTCTTCAATATTTTTATGTTCTCTTACTATTTTTTCTTTGTTGATATCTGAATGTAGTATTTCCTCAATCTTGTCATCAATCCCTGATATTATATCTTGTGCTTCACCTAATCTACTGATGATGCTTTCCACTGTATTGTTTGTTTTATTAAATTCATCCTAACATTTCTATTTGCTTTTTTTTTTCTTCAAAATCTGTTTCCTTGCTGAATGTCTCATCCATTTTGATGATTTTATCTTCTACATTGGTGACTTTCTGACCTAGGTCCTGTATTGATTTTCTTATTTTATTAATGTGCTTGTATGTGTTCTCTTTGAATCCATTGGTCATTTTGACAAGTAGACTTTTAAATTCTTTGTCTGACATTTCAGCCATTTCAGTATCTTTGGATTCAGTGCTTAAAGATTCATGGTCTTTTTGAGGAGATGTGTTGCCTTGCTTTTTCATGTTTCTTGTGTTTCTGCGTTATGATTTGTGCCTCTGTAGGGATGAATATGACTTCTGATTTTATTTGGGGGTCATGTTGGGGAGCAGCTTTTACTTGAAATCATAATCGCCAGTGCCACTCCAAGATAGGAAGACAAGTCACTAATAAAATGTACAATATCTGACCAGACTTGATATAAAAATACACTTACAATCACTTAAAGCCAACTGCCACACCACCAATGCCCATAGACCAAATAACGGCAATAATAATATAGAGTAAGCAATGAAGTTACAAAATATTTAGGGTGAAGGTATAAGTAGTATTTGTCTGAAGTAAGAAGAGGGTACAGACACAGGAGGGTGCCTCAAGAGTAAAGTGAAAGAAAGGAAAGGGACAATCTAGAAAGAAAATGAATGTTAGGAAGAGGGAGGGAGGGAAAGGAGCTAAAGTTAAAAATCTGCACAATAAAGAAAAAGATACGTGAACAGAATTAGGTAAACATACGCAGAGCAATAAGCAGTAGTAAGCCTAAGAGTTTTAAAGTATTGTTGTTGTTAGGTGCCGTCGAGTCGGTATCCGACTCATAGCGACCCTCTGTACAACAGGGGAAACACTATTGTCAGTGCTTCTCTGCTGTGCATAGGGTTTTCAATGGCAGATTGATTTTTGGGAGGGGGTTGCCAGGTCCTTCTCCCAAGCCTACAGCTTCCAGTGTTCCCAGGCAGTCTCCCATCCAGGTACTAACCAGGCCCGGCCCGGCTTAGCTTCCGAGATCTGCCGGGATCAGATTCCACAGGGCTATGGCTGCAGGCTAGCTTTAAAGTATAGTAAATAGAAAAAGAGATATACAAGCAAAAAAAAAAAAAAAAAAAAAAAAAAAAAAAAAAAAAAAAAAAAAAAAAAAAAAAAAAAA